>JAHWFP010043583.1:115298-137086 GCA_023313725.1 Lithobius niger | reverse complement strand
GTGCGATTAACTTGGCTAATAGGATTAACCTTGGCGGCCTTTCCTTGGTGGAATGATATCACTACCTTCAAAGGCCGACCGTTTTTGGAAACTTGGCGGGTTTTTCTACCAGTTTTGGTTTTGGGTGGATATCACAACTTTCATAGGACTGTGAACGTACATAAGGTTACACCGTCTGTTTAGGATGCTTCAATCTCATTTTTGCACACACTGACTAACAATCGCTGATTTCGTTCGCTTCGCTCACTCAATCAGCGCATCCCTTTCAGTTGTTTTGTTTATTCCTGCAACTTCCCCTTAATTTTTCAAGATTTCGTTCACATTTAGTCATGCAGAAACCCCCGAAGGTCTCTGTTACTAACACAGCAGAACGCGAAGCATTTTGTTTTTTGGGTTATTAACAAAAAAAAACCCCTTAGCTCGTGTATGCTCGTATTGTTGCGTAACCATCATCTAACGTGCATCCCTTTATTCTTACGCAATCCATGGCAACGTTAATGTTTCTTTATTTTGTCCTTCGTTACAGTTCAGTTTTTAGTTCGTCCAGGCTTTTACAATAAATCTAAGGACCAGTCTTGATTGTTCAAGCCATTGTTGCTTAAAATCTTTGGTTGCAACCTGGAAAAGAAACGAAATTTTAATTCTCCGGTGGCAAATTTCAAAACCCTCCCACGCATTTGTCCTTACCCCTACAACCCCCAAACCAACAAAAGGACCATCCTCAGATCACCATGCATCCGTGTGCAAAAATTCAGGTACGTAGGTCTTTGCAATTTTGCGCTAGCCATGAGCAAAAAGTCTATGGGATTTAACATTGGAAAAATCTTGTTAGCTAGCTAGCTAGACAGTAACATAAAAACAACGTTATTGACGCATCTTTTTCTCTATGATTGGTGAACACTCATCCTTTAAATTTTAGTTTTTCTTAATCTCTGATCCTTCCCCTTACATTTTCCACAATTTGAAACATTTCTGTCGCATTGGGATTTATCCTCAACATGAAAAAATATGTTTTCAGTTGCTTACAGTTAAGACACATGTCTGCTAGTGAGCCTACTTTTTATCATTAACAATCAATTTTTAACAATCGGATGTCTACAATGGGATAATCTACTGTTACTTGGCGGCGACACACTAGCGTGTGTCTAGATAATTACATTAAACTTCTCAAAACGTAAAATTTAAATATTGTCGCTGAATACCGGTTTCGCCATCTGGTGACAAACGCAGCTATTAGTCGTAGGGCCAAAATCTGCCGCACGATGGCAGGGCAAACGGTAAACGTCGGTTGCGGAATCATCCAAGTAAGGTACTCCTCGCATACTGCGTGTGCTTTATTAATTTCCTCCTGGTAAAACTAAAATTTAAAGGATGAGTGTCCAGCAATCATAGAGAAAAAGATGCGTCAAGAACGTTGTTTTTATGTTACTGTCTAGCTAGGTAGCTGTCTAGCTAGCTGACTAGCTAATAAGATTTTTCCCATGTTAAATCCCATAGACTTTTTGCTCATGGCTAGTGCAAAATTGAGAAGGCTAGGTACCTGAACTTTTGCACACGGATGCATGGTGATCTGAGGATGATCCTTTTGTTGGTTTGGGGGTTGTAGGGGTCAGGACAAATGCGTGGGAGGGTTTTGAAAGCCAATTTAAATTTAGTTTTTTTTCCAAGTTGCACCCAAAGATTTTAAGCAACAATGGCTTGAACAATCAAGACTGGTCCTTAGATTTATTGTAAAAGCCTGGACGAACTAAAAACTGAACTGTAACGAAGGACAAAATAAAGAAATATTAACGTTTCCGTGGATTGCGTAAGAAGAAAGGGATGCACGTTAGATAATGGTTACGCAACAATACGAGTATACACGAGCTAATGGGTTTTTTGTTAATAATCCAAAAAATAAATGCTTAACGAGCATCAACGCTCGTGGAGTGGTTAACGCTCGTTAAACTCTTTGAAACCCTTTGAAATAAATGCTTTGCGTTCTGCTGTTTTAGTTACAACGACCTTCGTGGGTTTCTGCATGACTAAATGTGAACGAAATCTGGAAAAATTAAGGGGAAGTTAGAGGCATAAACAAAACAACTGAGGGGGGAGTTAGGCAACTGAAGGGGATGCGCTGATTGAATGAGCGAAGCGAACGAAAACAGCGATTGTTAGTCAGTGTGTGCAAAAATGGGATTGAAGCATCTTTAACAGACGGTGCAACCTTATGTACGTTCACAGTCCTATGAAAGTTGGAATATCCACCCAGAACCAAAACTGGTAGAAAAACCCGCCAAGTTTCCAAAAACGGTTGGCCTTTGAAAGTAGTGACATCATTCCACCAGGGAAAGGCCACCAAAGTTAATCCTATTAGACAAGTTAATCGCACCGAATAATACTTTGGACGTTAAATGAAAACTTGAAGAATGCTACCGCTATGTAGCAATCTTCTAGTTTTTATTTAACTTTCGAACTATTAGTATGTGGGATTAACTTGGCTAATAGGATTAACCTTGGCGGTCTTTCCCTGGTGGAATGATATCACTACTTTCAAAGGCCGACCGTTTTTGGAAACTTGGCGGGTTTTTCTACCAGTTTTGGTTTTGGGTGGATACATTTAAACCAAACTAAGCTACGTTGATCGGCCTCGAAATTGGCTCGAATTGTTTAGAAACGATAGAATGGTATATTTATTTCGCAGATGCATGCTTTCAGAGCTGAGTTGAATTGTTTCAAAGTGGCCAGCAACAACCGACTCCATGCATAAAGCTTTGTAGCGCGACGCCATAGCTGTATAAAAGGTACACGGATTACAAACAAAAACGTCAAGTGTGCCGTAAAAAAAGGGGATTATATGATTGAATTTTCACTTGTTAAAATGAACACGGATAAAAAATGATGATTTTTTCACTGAAATAATAAAATGTACAACTAAGAAAATTCCATAAGGTTAGGTGCTGTTGTCCTTTACCAATAATATATTTAAAACGTAAAGCACAACAGCACTTAAAGAGGTGGAATTTTATCTAGTGTACATTTTATTTTTCAATTAAAAATCATCAATTTTTATCCGTGTTCATTTTAACAAGTGAAAATTTAATCATTATCCCCCTTTTTTACGGCACACTTCACGTTTTTGTTTGTATCGCTAATTAAAATCCCACTCACGATCATTCGTTAATCTACTATGCGATTTTAACATTCCCTATATAGTATACTCGTCCGCCACGAGACGACACAGAGAGAGAGAGAGAGATCACCCCAGACGATGTAAGTTGAACCCGTTAATGCGTTAGAACAGGATTTAACTTTTCCCTGCTGTCACTCGCTGGTTGGTTCGATGCCATCATGCCGTATGACTTTGGTTTCGTCACCCCAAGGTTGCTGTCGTCACTCTGCTTCCCCAAGACGTAACTCAAGATGTCCGCCATGACTGATTTCTTGTATGCCGGAATTCCCAAGAAGCTACGTCGTCTTAACCGACCCTATCCTGGCCACGCTTTAGCATCTTTCAAACCACAACTGGAACTCCGTACTTAAAGCTTCCTTCATCTTTAATTACAAGCGTTAATGGTTTCTCGTATCGAGCTTTCATAGAGGGCGTGGCTAGGGAGAGGTTTAGCATTTTCGTCGTAGGATTCAGAGTATTGTATTGTGCTACGGGTTGGTTGGAGTTGGCTATTAACGTAATTGTGCTACGGGATTACTCCTGATGTCTCATATAAAGTAACGTGCGAAAACGAATGGGTTTGGCGTTAGTTGCGTAAATTTTCCGAAGTCTAATTGTTGACTATTTTCTGTTTTTAAAGGAACGAGTGCTCTAAACGAAGATTTGTGTGTACGTGTATTACAGTGTTTAGCGTGGAGCGACATTTTAAGATATTTATCGTCAAGTTTCCTTCATTAATTCGTCAATTCATTCATTCATTCCTTAATTCATTAATTCATTAATTCACAAGCCTATTTTCTACTAGCTACTTGCCTACCTGGCTATGGTATAATCCATAATCCTGTAATAATTCAATCGTTTCATGGGTTCTAGTTTGTGACGTAAAATGTGCTATGCAGCAATAAACCTAATTGTCGTTCATTATACTTAAAGAGAAACTCAAGTGTGGTTTAATGGTCCATGCTTTAGGTTTAATGGTAACTAATAATACTAGTGAGTCTATCTCTCCTTCGAACCCGGGCCTTCCCACCGAACTCTTCCCCCCTACACATCTCTCAACAAGCCATAACCCGTTCCCCGGTGTCCTTGCTACCAAATTCCGCCTAACCCCCGGCCCCCCCCCCCCGAAGGAAGTAAGGACAGGCCTTTCTAACAAACTTATTATCTATATTTTATTACAATTAGGCACAGTGCTGTTGTTTGTCTAATGAAGTCAGATGGCTGCGAAATTACCAAGCTGTTTGGGCTGTGTAACTTCGGTCCATCACCTAAAACATCTTTATAACCCCTGTTGGAAATGACTTTAAACCGTTGCTGTGGTTATTCTCAATTCGACAAAATTATGTAATAACTTGTATGAAAGGCAGTGTTTTACAATATTTACAGATGGCTGCGAAATTACCAAGGCTGTTTGTGCTGTGTAACTGCGGTCCATCACCTAAAACACTTTTATAACCCCTGTTGGAAATGACTTTAAACCGTTGCTGTGGTTATTCTCATTACGACAAAATTATGTAATAACTTGTATGAAAGGCAGTGTTTTACAATATTTACAGATGGCTGCGAAATTACCAAGCTGTTTGGGCTGTGTAACTTCGGTCCATCACCTAAAACACTTTTATAACCCCTGTTGGAAATGATAGCTCTACAGCTTTCATTAAAAGCTTAAGTATGCATACCTATTTGTTTTTATTATCACACTGCCATAGAAGCAGTTTAAATTAGAAACTAAGCATTATAACTAGAAGAAAACATGGTGCTAAAGGAACGGTAGATTGGAGCGTTAGAGCGTTTTTATTATCCTGTTGGATAAAATACATCTCAACCTTTCATTTAAGCCTAGTAACATCCGTTTATTCTAATTATAACTACCGTACTGGCAGTTCAAATTTAAACTAAACATGACTATTCAAACAGAAAAAATCGTGATGTAGTGTATACAAACAGTGGGAGGCTTCTAATTGCATTAGAGCATTTTAATTACACTTGATAGGAAAAGCACATCCATCTTTAATTTAAGCTTTCTATTAATAGAAATTTATTCTAATTGGCGGAGCGAGCGAGTGAAGCGTAGCCTATAATGGACATCAAATAGCAAAATGTTGGTTGGTTCGTTGGTTGGTTGCACATTTTTAGTCTGGATGGAGCCGAAATGAAAGATCCGATTGGAATGAAATTTAGTATAACGCTTGATACCCCAATTAGTACTGCTGAGCCAAAGTTTTTCGTAAATCAAACAATTATTTCGGGGGAAATTACAAATTTTCGAATTTATTTCTAACGCTCACCATTATAAATTTGGAATCGTGAATAGTTAAGGAATTCTGAGGAAGCATATACCATGCTGATAGTCAAGTGAACTTTAAAAAACACGGCAAATTAAATTTTGGTTGTTTGTTTCTATTGTGTGCGGGGCGTATCTCGAGTCCTGCAGGTCTTTTATGAGTGGGTACGTCTACCTGGAAAGGGTGGCTGTAATGGACGGCCGCCATTGTTTTTGTGACCATCTTGGATATCAACAAGGCACTCTGCTACCAAAACGTACAATCGATTATCTGTGTTCGTTCTGGGGAGAACTCAACGTAGGCTTCAGACATTGTAGCTGATAACCATTTTCGACGTAACTCAACGAAATAATAACATTTGATCGTTGCATTTAACTACTACAGGAAGAAACACAACGATAACAAAACAAAAGCATTCTGTTAACAACACACATTAGTTTCATTTGAAAAACGAATGCTTGGAGAAATTCACTTCAACATTACGACGAAAGTGCAATGGGAATCCTGAATATGAAACCTGAAATCGTCGTATCAAGGCAAAGCAGTACATATAAAGCGAAATTATAGAGAAGACGACGTGTTTATTGCACAGCACGAAACAATAGTATGCCTGCCTCTAATAGTTTAAAGATTCCTCGTTGCCATGGTAAAGTGAAGTCTCGAAACCGAAACCGTATTGCATGAAGGAATAGGCCTAACTCTGGAATCCAACTGTTGTTAGCTGCTTCTAACGAAATCGGCAAGTAAAAATTAGGCCCAAACGCTTCAAATTAGGCCTAAATCCTAAAACTAGGCCTAAAAGCTAACACATTTTAACCTAAAGTTATGATGGTTATTACTTTTTCATTATATAATAGAGATCACTGGTTCACTGGGTGATAGAAGTTTGCGCCTTAAAATTTTCGTTGGTGGGAAGTGTCAAGTTTTAAACCAGCATAAGCACTGGTAATCTTTTGAATTTTCTAATGATTCTTAAAAGCTATCGTAGTGATGATTGTCTGGCTTACAGTTAAATTCCTTTTTATTAACTATCTTAATATGCTTACTACACCTTGCACAGCAGTTGCTTTAAACAATGTACGAATTATTGGTGGCGACAGCTCAAACAGTGGTGGCGGTATCTGCCTTACTTTATTTTTAGTCTCGGCGGCGATAGCCCACAGCTTTAGTTTGGGATTGAAAAGAGGGTACATAGAACTAAACAGAAACTAAATGCTGCAGCAAACGAAAGCCTATTAAAATAAATATAATACGTATCTAAGGCCTATATATTGAAATAAAGCTAAAATTAGTAAAAGGCCAGCAAAGAGAAGCAGTACGTCACTCCAAATGGCAAAGAGCCCATAACTTAGCCAGAGTGTGTATTGCACCCAGATTTTTAAGGTGCATTAACAAATATGGCATCGTTATTAAACTAAATATAAGTTTGACATGAAGATCTGTTCTCTCCGCCTACAATAGGCCCAAAGCCTGTTTCGTAGTTATAACTACTACGTCAGCAGTTGAAGTTGAAACACGGTCTAAGACCATACAAATAGCAGTAGCTCTAATTATTGTCAAGTGTGTTTATCACTTTGTCAGGATGAAACTCGTATTAACGTTTCATACCAGGCTAATTATAATAGTTGGATTAATATTATTAGAACCACCACGGCAGCAGTTAAATTGTAGAATTGTTCTCCACTTCTCAGTTGTAATATACAGGCCTACCAACCTCCCTCAGCAAGCGGTTCCGTTCCACAACAAGTGCTTCCATTTTTCATATCAATCGCGCCCGAATCCCCATCAACCGCACCTAAAACGTCATACGAGGCGAAAAAGCCCCGTCCACTCGGACTCGTCCACAACAATCGCTCCCAACTTGCCCGGAATCCTCCGCTGTGGCGCTGCGTTTCAACATGGCAGCCTCGCTGTTCGGTGCGGTTTTTAGCTTAGTCAACATTTGGTTCGTTTAATTTAAAACGAAGGAGTGTTTGAAATCTACGATTTACCAGTCGATGGGGATCTGGTATGTCTTACGTCCCAGTAGCAAGTGTGATTTTTCTTTTGCCGTTTTGCTGCAATACGCTCCATAATATCGCAACGTAGCGGCACGATAGCCTATTCAATGCAATCTACGACTGTTTATTTACAATCGAAACTGTATTACCGTAATAAAGCACGTAAATTGTGGACGACAATCCGGCCGTAATATGAGGCTTTCCCTTCTACAGCTGTGTTCAACCAAGGTTCAACTTCATCATAACCCTTTACTCGAGTTAACAGTCAATAAATTACTAGTGTTTTTTATTGTGCTACGATAAGTCTTGTAGTTCCAAGCTGGCATTCCGTGCCTTCAGATGTGTACGATCATTTTTTTATGTTAGAGAAGTCGCTGTGGTTTTAATCCCCCCTCCCCCATGCCTGCAGACCCTGTGCTTCTTTCATAATAAAACATGACAGCATTCCATAATCCCCCCCCCCTCCACTGTCGTCGGAAGAGAGTAAAGTAAGCTTAACACAAATTACTGTATTTCCACCACAAATTCCCGTTTCTGGGATACGGTACTTTGGATGTCCAGCAAAAGCAACGGTGAAGTATTTCCATGAATGCAGATTTAAAATTATTACAACATTCAGTCAGTTGGAAAGCAAAGGTTAGTACGCTGTGTTTTTTATTCCTTAGTTTAAAAATTTAAAATAATTAAAAACTGAGTAAGAAAAATTGAATTCACCGTTTTATTTTCTAGTAGCCCTTTTTTCTGTTAGCCTATCTTTTGCCTCCGCCCTTTCCTTTGTCTTTCTCTCTCTTCCTCAAGCCCCCCCGGGGGGCCCGGCACGTGAAGCATGTTTGTTTTGGCAAGCTTTAGTCAATGTTTCTGCATTAACACAAGATTCTTAAATCGTGATGGCGGAAGGCTAATCGAAAAAGGGCTGGCTCACTAGAAAACAAAACGGCCAGCTCAGTTTTTAATTATCTTTTTATTTCTAAAGTAAGGGGTAAAAAACACCTCATATTAAACTTTGCTTTCCAAATGACTGAATGATGGTAATAAAACATACTTCACCATGCCATCAGCATGTCATTTACATGTAAGTAAGTGTCCATAAGATCCCAGATGAAAGCAGAGAAGTTTCTCAAGGTCTGAAATTTAGGGCGAAAGTTACCCAAAGTTCTTGAATTTGGGGAAAAAACTGTCCCCAAGGTGCGACGAAACTTCAACTTTTACGAAGAAAAAAATGAAAACTGAGCATGTCGATTTAAAATGTGTTAGCTTAAAAGCTAAGACAAAATTGCGTAAGTGTTTCATAATTTTTTTCATCTTTTGATGTTCCAGTTTTTACAAATTGGAGCATGTTGCTTTAAAATGTGGAAATTTTTCACAATAATACTTTTATCGTTTGGGATAAAACTGAGCAAGAAATTTCACGTTTTATCTTTCGATAGTCCATTTTTTATATTGACACTGCGCCACTACAAAAGCGGGCTCATCGACATACAATGTGCCACTGTACCTCCTTTCTTTCAGTGCCAAGGTTGCTTCGACTTATTTTGTAGAACTAATCTTGACAATGCCAAGTCAAGGTCCCAGTTACCCAAATAAATTCTACTAAATAGTAAAGCAGAAAAATTTTACGTGTGTGAAGTATTCCTCTACCAAGTTAGGTTTTACTATCCTTTTTCGAGAAAACAAAACTATAATGAAATAATTTCATCGTAGGCCCTACGTGCAGCCACTAACGCTAGAGTAGCCACTATAGGAAGTACAACATGGAGTGCTTTTTACTACCCATTAATGGCAATGCTCTGCAGGAGCGAAGAAAGAAAAAGGATCCATTCTTGTAGGCCCGTAGCGAAGGGCACTTGGTGGTGGGCGGAGGGGGGGGGGGGGGGGACGAATCACCATTTTGTAAACTGTTCTTACGAATTTGCCAACTGGCCAACTGGCAAATTACAATGGTCCAGCCAGAAAAGTACTTACGAAAGGGTACGGAAAAATCAGCTCCAGGGGTGGGCTCTGTAAGCTCCCCCAGCGCCAGTGGGGTCTGGAGAAGAGTGCCAGAGGCTGAAAAATTTAACAGTAATTTAGTGCCTACTTCCGGCTCCCAGTGAGCATGTCCACAACAAATTGTTAAGCAAATTTCGGTGGTTTTTCTTAGTTATTCTTCAGGTTGGCAAGTTCCGTAAGACTTAATTGTGACAAAAATCCAGTAATTGTTTTAGAAATTTTCTTTGCAAATTAAATTAATGGATTTCAGTTTGCAAACAATTTGTATAACAGGCCCAGGGGGTGAGCATAGGCGTAAGTCTATATTTGGATCTTTAGCTTGTTAAATGATGAACTGGTGTGCGCAAATGTGGGGATACTACTAAGCAGGGACGTGCACACAGGGGGGGGGGGGGGCTTGAGCCCCTGCCTTCATGGCAAAGTGCCCTTTTTATGGGAGAGGTGGTGCAAAAGAACCTCAAAAACGCAAAAAAGACAATAACTGCTACGAAAGTGGTGCAAAGAGGTGCAGAACTGGTTAAAATCCCACAAAAAGGGGGTAAAAAGTGGTTAAAACAAAAAAAAAGTTCCCAGAAAAAAGGAAGTTTGCCTCTGCCCACCCGGGGGACAGTGCACATCCCTGCTACTAAGTCAAACGACGAACTCAGTTTTTAATTTTGTCAACTAGGCTATACCAGATTTTCGTGTAGCAGCCTACATATTTAGTTGATGTTTACTGCTTTAGCTAAAATCACGACAGTGATGGGCTCACATACGACAGACTATGAGCAAATCTAATTGCCAACTTCACGTTTTTTTTTTTTTGCAGTTGTTTGATATATCAAGTTCAAACGATAAACTTGACGGAAAGCCTCATTAGTTTTGTCTAATACAGATTTTGCTGGTGTCTAATTTACTGGTGCTTTTTAAATCCTGGCAGCGATGAGCTAACGTAAAGGTGCCCATCCCCCTCCCCCCCCCCCTCCACAATACCAAACATCACCTAATACAGCATACAGATTGCCTTGGGTTTTGGTATATTAATACATCAGTACCCCCCCCCCCGTAAAATTCAAGAGAGGAGTTGCTCCTTACCGAACTTCCCTATGGGCACCACATGCTAACTCGTTTTTAGTTTTAGCAACTCTGTACAAAAGCCCTTTTTACGCCCCTCAGTGTTGCCCTGAACTGCCAAAGGGTGTGAGCTGACGACTTCTCTTACCAGTGGCGTGCATGCGAGGCGAGAAGGAAAGCAACCAACGATCAGACGTTTAACTTACGCAACAATTTTGCTGCCAAAACGAATGGGTAGAAAACACCGCTTATTAAACTTTGCTTTCCAGCTGACTGGATGATAGCAATGATTAACAGTATTCTTGGAAATACTTCGCCATGGCTTCGGCTGGGCGCGCGACAAACTTCCATGGAAAAGAAAATTTGTGGCGAAAATATATCCGAGTTTGCCAACTGGAAATTGCAGGGAAACGTTTCCGATTCACAGTGATTTCTTTCTACCTAACAAGGCTCCGACTACGACCCCTCCCCTCCCAAAATAACGACAAGAGGGCACCGTATCAACGAAATGTTATTTTGAAATACGTGAAGTGAACTCGTACGAAAATTGCAAAACGAAGTTGCAAGAACACATTCCCTATTCAATTTTTCAAGCCAGCATGCTAGCTTACTGGGCTTCGCCGCGATCTATACCCCCCCCCCCCCACCCACACTACAGGAAGCCCTTATTTAGAAATAAAAATATTTTTTCAGAAAAATTTGAAATGAATCTCTTAATTTTTAGGAAAACGTTTCAAATTTACGAAGATTTAAGGCAATTCCCGTCCACCCCTTCCCCACCAGGTGCCTAGAGACCACTGCATTATATTCCCGGGGAGGCCCGACCCCTCTCAATCTGACCCACAATGGGTAGGGGTGGAGTTATTAAATCCACGGCGCCTACCTCTTTCATTAAACAGGATTGTATACATCCTGAAAAGTATCGTGGCACAGTAATAAATAAATACTACTTTTTTTATTAACTCCGTCAACTCGAGTAAATGGATTTGATGAAATTGAACACAGCTGTAAGAAGGGAAAGCCTCATGATTACAGCCGGATTGTCGTCCACAATTTACGTGCATTATTACAGTAAAACAGTTTCGATTGTAAATAAACAGTCGTGGATTGAATTGAGTAGGCTATCGTGCCGCTACGTTGCGATATTATGGAGCGTATTGCAGCAAAACGGCAAAAGAAATAATAAAAATCACACTTGCTATTGGGAGTGAGACATACCAGATCCCCATCAACGGGTAAATCGTGGATTTCAAACCACTCCTTCGTTTTAAATTAAACGAACCAAATGTTGACTAAGCTAAAAACCGCGCCGAAGAGTGAGGCCACCATGTTGAAACGCAGCGCCACAGCGGAGGATTCCGGGCAAGTTGGGAGCGATTGTTGTGCACGCGGCTTTTTCGCCGTGTATGACGTTTTGGGTGCGCTTGATGTGGATTCGGGCGCGATTGATGTGGAAAATGGAAGCGCTTGTTGTGGGACGGAACCGCTTGTTGAGGGAGGTTGGTAGGCCTGATATAGGAGCCAGTAGAACATTAATTATGAACCTAGGTCAACAGCGTTAAGTTTAGACAAAGTATTAATAGGAGAATTTTGTTTTCTTTCTGCAAAACGACCACCAATCTAGACTTACACTAAGAATTTTCGGTTTCTTTTCACTAAATGAGGACCATTGTCGGATTACACTGGGAAGACCTCGGCTCATTGAAACCGCAGCCGACAGCGTTACCTCGTCCTTGAGTAATTATACAGATCGAAGTTTTTCTCAATGAGCGCTGACAAACAAACACATATGTATACAGTGTCTCATTTAGCGGATCCAGCTTTGTTTTATGCCCTATTAGGGAAATGACGTCAGCTTCGTTAATCGTCGGGCTTGTACAGAAATACCACAAAAAGCTTATTCTCAGTTAAAAAACGTTTAATGTGGCGTGTCAACAACATAAAAATGACGTTTAGCCTAATACGAAATGCCAATGCCGAAGCACACGAAATTACAGGTTCGTTAATGAAATGCCACGGTTGAATGACGTCAGCTTCGTTAATCGTCGGGCTTTTACAGAAATACAACAAAAAGCTTATTCTCAGTTAAAAGACGTTTAATTTGGCGTGTCAACACCATAAAAATGACGTTTAGCTTAATACCAAATGCCAATACCGAAGCAAACGAAATTACAGGTTGGTTAATGAAATGCCACGGTTGAATGACGTCAGCTTCGTTAATCGTCGGGTTTTTCAGGAAACACGAAGCTACGATCCGAGTTTACGTTTCATTCGTCGTATCAACAACATAAAAATGAAGTTAGGCCTAATACGAAATGCCAATGCCGTAGCCAACGAAATTACAGGTTAGTTGATGAAATGCGATGGTGAATGGTATCGCTACGCCAAATAAGAGTTAAACATCGTCAACAAAACATAAAAGGTTAACATTATACACAAAACTAAACACCATAAATCAAAATTACTTTGTATGTCGAAATCGAGATCGTAAATCGAAACCGAATCCCTAATACGAAATTCCGTCAGAAAATCGTTTAGGGAAAAGAAAACAAAATTCTCAACCGAATTCCACTCGTACGTGTATTAAATGTATAATATGACACAACTCACATGCCTTTCGCCATTAAATGTAATGTCCATTAACGCTCAGCCTTCTGTTTAGCTAATGAAATAGCGATTGCTGATTGCCCTACACTTTATGGGTCACCGAACCGTGTTTTGGACTCCCTTCCTTCCCCTTTTTATTGCCTTTCGTTACGCTACGCCAAGCGTGTATGCACTGTACTTTACCTGTTCTTGGTACTGTTGTCCTTGCTTGTACGACCTCCCAAAAAGATACTTTGCCTTATTTTTATATAATTTCTACCTGTACTTTCTTTATTTGCTCGAGCTTACGCTCCACGACAATGCCCACGTATATGTGATTAATTGTTTCCTTTTCCCTTATCCTCCATATTTGTGACTATGTCCCCGATGTGTGCCTCCCGTCCAGTGTATTCCTGCACGACTTGGTCCGACTATCCTGCCCACTTTCTGACCTCTCTGTGAAAAGGAGGAGCTTCCAACCATCCGTTTTCTCAACGCAACTTTCTGTAAGTTACGAACCTCTTATCCTAGACCATTTTGGGGTCACAACGAAACTTATTGCCATAATGTTTCCCGTTTGCCTAGCCTAATGGCCGTCCAACATTAACTTTCGAACTCTTGGCCATGTGTTGACCCAGTCAGCACGTAACTTAACTGTTTCCCCTTTCCGTTGTAAAGCTGTCACATTTCATTGCAACTAAGAAACCCGTATGAATCCAGCATATCTTCGAGTTTTATGGTAATTTTCTCTACTTGTGACTCGCGTAGTAGTGGAATTTGTGCGTATCCCGGACCTCATCCCCCATTCAGACGATTTGGAGTAAGAATGATAGGACTTTCCTCATAACCTTCCATTTCTTACTCCGAAAACGTAAATTTTTCCCACTTTGGTGATTTGGGTATTGGAAACAAATTTCGTCCCGTCTTCGCCTTTTTTGGATCACACCCCTTTTTTTACTTTAATGCTTTCCCTACATGGAACAACGCCATTTTGTGCTCCTAACCTAACGGGACTGCCAAGTGATGTCCTGTTGTGACTTTTCCCTTAAAACCAACGAATGTTATGCTCTTACGGATTTATTCACGAATTACCTTGTGCACTAAACCTCAATTTTTCCTGCGAATGACCATATTTAAAAATGACGAAGAATATCCCCCCCCCCCCCCCATGCCGATTCGTTCCAATCTGTGCCTAAACCTATTGTGTGAAGTTGCCTCAACACGAACCCAAACCGATAACGATCACTTTTATACATTCTCTATGCGGTTTTACATTTACCCGTGCTTTTTTTATGCTCTTTTTTATTTTTCCTGTATATTTTTGGTAGATCCTAGCAACGACTTTTGACTTTTCAATCATGTCATTTAATTGGTTCCAACTGCAGCCCCTTCCACCTACCGTACAGTATGTTCCAGTGCCAACGTATAAAGGTGTACCCCACCTCACAGAAATGAATTATGATATTTGGTCCATGCATGTAGAATATGTTTCCAGGACTGAAGACTGGCTGGGCCCCGTTCTACGCGGTAACAGGCCATGCGACAACCCTGAAGACCTAGCTATTTGGCAAGGAAAAAACGACGCATGCCTTTCCTTCCCATTTAAGACCATCAGTCCGGAACTCCTACTCTAATTTAAAGGCATACATTCTGCACAACGAGTATGGGATCAAATAACGGCGACCTATGGTGTCCGAACCCAAGCCATGGTTACCAATATGTTTATAGAGCTGACCAGAATTTCTATTTTTCTAAGGAGCCACTTACTTCCTATGTCACACGTGTTAGGGGCCTATATAGTAACTGTATCGCAGCAGGGCGTAACATAAAATAAGGTAAAGTGTGTATGTATTTGTTGCGAGGACTTCCTTTTCCACACTTGCAAATCATCATAGAAATTCTATGCAACACACCTGCCCTCCTAACCCTAGATACGGTTCGGACCTCCTTACTCCAAACACACCAGCAATTTTTGAAAACGTCTACTACCCTTTGCCAACCATACGGTAACAACTTTACTACATCACACCCTTCCCTGTCTTAAGTGTATCTTTGCCTGCCCCCAATAATGTGCAGAAACTTTGTCAAACCTGCGGTTCAACTACTCACCTTTTCCCCCAATGTAACCAAATGTACCCGGTTAACATTGTTTGTAAACGTTGTTGAGGCGCCCATCACACTGTACAAACCTGTTCGAGCCCACCTGACACTCAACCGAAACAACTTTTGCCTCCCCAACAAGCTATGCAACAACCCAGTCGTCCTCAGCGACCTAGGATATCACAAAACCCCCAACACCCGACTGGGAACCAAAACATTTCTGGCGTAACTGTCCCTAACCTAAAGTGGGAAGAAGATTATGTTGCTTTTGGCCTATCATTACAGGATGAACTTCTTGAGAGTACAAACCATATTGTATGTGCCCTGCATGATATCCCACCTTTCCAGGATGCCACTCAACAGTTTAGCCCTAAACCCCCTATTGCACGTTTTGGGCTCGATTCTTTTGCATCTATTTCTATTATGCGTTCTTGTGGTAAAAATATTGGTAGACCCTTATGCAGAACTGTCAAGGTCACGCTTGCTGCTGACAAATACCTTTGTTGAGGGAAAACTCGTTGGTCCAGTTCGGATTATGGGCGTTAACCGCTAAGGTTGACCATTTGGTGTACCGATCGTGTTAGATAACGTAGTTGAAGTACCTCAAGCCTAAAACAACCTTATCTCAGCATCACGCCTGATCGAAACTGGTTTTAATGGTAACATGAGAGCCCGTGGAATTTACTTTAGAGAAAAACATCCAAAACGTCTGGCTCTATTTGCTAAACGAGAAAGACACCTACATAAAATGTCGATGTCATCCTCTTACCAGATTCCCCTAATGAGTGTTCCAATCACTTTGTGTAAGGGCTACGTCCCTTCCGACCCAATGTTTTACCCCTCCCCTACCTTTCCACCTTGTTGAGTGCCCACAACGAAAGCGATTTCTCAAACCTAAGTATCTCCGTTCCCCCAACCAACCTTATTTCTAATTCCATTATTTCTCCTTACCTACCACCAACAAGTCCATCCTCGTTTGTATCTCCTGTTTCAGGACATGAACAGTTTGACCTCATCGACTTCACTGGCCATACCCCATGTATGCCTGTTTCCCTTTTTCACCTCTTTTCTTCCAAGATGCCCCCACCTTTGATACTCTGCCTACTCTCCCTTCCGAACCCTTACCACATTAATAATATGCAAGAGTTACCCCACGCTTCATGTTCCTGAGCCCGATATTCAGCTCTCACCTTACAACCAACCCCTAGATGACCTTCCTCATACCGCACGTCCCTTAGGGAGGGAAGACACCCATATGCCACCCCCTTACCTGACCTTATTGATGTTGTCTTTTCCTAATACCCTACTGTTGAAGTTTCTATTGATGTGAACCTATTCCTCCAACATCTGGGACATGTATCCTACCCCAAAGATCCAAAAGATGCTCACGCAAGGTGTTTTCAATACCCCTAAAGTCACTGGTACTCTTCTACTTTACTGTGACACTTGTTTGTCAGCGAAAGCTTAGCGTCTTTCTCACAAGCTTGTGGGCACCATTAATGTAACGTCCATACTCCAGTTCTGGTCGGTTGACCTCAACGGGCCCCTTGCCCCAACCCTCGATCAAGAACGTTACCTATGTGTAATTATAGATGCATGATCCTGCTGATACTTTACACACCTCTTACGTGCAAAATCTGAAGCCACAGACGTCATCATTAGTAAAATACTCGGACAACAGAACCATACCGGCCGCCGTCTGGGCAAACTTCTATCTGATCATGCCGTGGAGTTTCAGGCACAAAAACTCAATCAGTTTCTCCTCCAAAACGGCACCGAACACGTCCTGAATGCGGTCAGAGTCCCTCAAAATAATTCGGTGGCCGAGGCTTCAATCCACATCATCAAGTCTCTTGCTAGATGCCTTCTTAAAGACGCCAATTTGTATCTTGACTTCTGGGGCCATGCAGCCCCACATCCACAATATGAAAACGTCCTTTGCTTTCCGATGATAATAATAATATAATAATGTAAGTTCGTTGCAAACGCAACCGGAATGGCAAGGACCTGGTGGTCACTAACTGCCATCCAAAGTTAAAACAAAAATAAAAAATTGTAAACTTTAAAAGTTTAAAACGAAGATGGTTTACCGGCTGTTAAGGAAGGGTTGATGGTATAGGGTTGGGGTCACGAATGCCTTACCACCAAGGTTAGACCTACCAGGGACACATTGATCCCCCGATCAATGCCAAACGCCAAACGTGAGGGACGAGTGAGGGGAAAAGCCGTACCATTGTCAATGTTTGAAAAAAATTGTTTAAATAAATAAAATAAAAATGTATTGCAGTTTAAAGCCTGGCCTAAACCAATTGTCAATCAAAATCAAGATAAAATAAAAATAAAGTTCATCATAATAAAAAAGGTCACCAGGTCACCAGGAGAGACGCGATCATGAACAAGCAGGCATTATTGGGCATACACCAGTCCAACAATCACCACCCAACTAGCAACAACATAATTGGGTCTTTTCAAAAATTTGGCAAAATTAAACTCGTGAATATGTTGTCTGAAGCTGTTAACGGAAGCAGCCGCAACGATCCGCTCAGATAAAGCATTCCACACTATGACCACCGTAACGGAAAAAAAGTACTTCCGGTAATTAAGTATGGCTGAGGGGAGGATTCCTCCGACGATTCAGAAACTGAACATACAACCCCTCAAGCCCATTTAGCCACGCGAGTCCAAGCCAAGAAACGCCGTAATCTCCGTCTCCGACACATTCTCCTACGCCGTTCCGGTAGATTGCAAGGCTACGCCCCGAGATAGAACCTATTAACCAAATGTATCACCACTTTCCCCCAGATCATACTTACCTAGTGTTTTTTTTTTCTATGACTTGTACTATTGTTTGATTTGTATGACTTTGGATTCTTATACTGCTATGTACTTACCCTAATTTTTAACCACTATACCATTCTTAGTTAGACCTGAGAGGTATACTTAACCCCTTTTTTGAAACTTCCTGAGAGGTATACTTAACCCCTTTTTTGAAACTTATTTCCCGTTCTATAAGGAATGAAGAATTACTACTGTACTAACTGTATGAGAGACAATAACATACTAATCACTCATCCTGATGTCTTTACTACCTTTTGTGCCTCTTTACGTTGCAATATGTTTTTACCCCTTTCTTGACTTTTGTATATGTACTGTCGTGGGCATATTTAAATCAGGATTTGAAAATCGTCTAGTTTTGTTAAAATAGCTCGGATCCTGATATATGATACGCTGTTGGAAAGCTTGAAATCTCACATTTTCCCTGGTGTTTGTGTTTTTAAGATACAGTGACTCATGTTAAAATGCGTGGGTGTTGACCAGACCCCTTGCATTCGTCGTAAAGAAATAATTCAGTCACAAATTTGAAAATTATTTAGCAAAAAGACAACAATATGTATAGTATGTTCTAATGAAAAAAATATTTTAATTGTAATGTGCACGTGAGTAAAAATAAACATAATTACTATTATGAACATTTGCATTGGAGTTTATTTGATGCGGCATTGCAACAATGCACAGGCTTTTCTACGCTAAGCGTTTCACTTTCCATTGTTACAGATACAAGGCAACAGATCGTTCCAGCATTGTTGTTTGTATATGCAGCCACAGCAAAACCGATCAAAGGACAGACATTTCCAAAGGCCTAGTTGGTAATCGAAAATGGAGGCGAGTATGGGGTGGTGGTAAGGGGGAAGGCTAAGATCGCCTATGGCCTCCCAGCCTACACAAACATAAAAATTACTAATTGATCATCGCCTCCACTCGGTTTGGGATACTTTCAAACAAGTTCTGAAAATAATTTTGCTTTTGGTCGCATTCTTCCCATTTTTCCTGAAGAGCTAACCAAAGTTCATCAGCGTTTGAGCAACCAATCAAATTTACTTCACGATTTGATTCTGCCCAGAAGTTTTCAATCGGTGACAAGTCCGTTTCTTTTAGAGGCCATTCCAAAACGTTGATATACCTTTTTTGTATTGAAATTCTTCATGCACAGCTCTGAAAGAGGACGTTCTGTTGTCTACTCGGTAAACCTCGTCGATCTATACATTTTTCAAATCTTTCAGCAACATTAATATATTGTATTCAATACAAGAAAACGTCCTTTAATGTTTTGGGTAAGAAGCCCACTGAAAATGTCTTGAAGTTGAACAGCAATCAAAGGCCAACAATTAGACGTTACGGAAGGCCAACAATCTGAACTTGATGGGCGAAATGCTAGTGCACTTTTAGATGAAAAAATATATTACGTGTCGTTGTGAGTCCGGGAATCGAACCCGGATCTTTGGATGTGGATTCCAAATCACTATATCATTTATCTTGAGTTGGAGGTTTGGATTTCCGGACCCCTGTCGTCAGACGATTACTTGACGGTAATTCGTATGTCAAGTGAGCAGCGAGCTTGATAGGTCGAGTTAGCATAGCTGTTTAGTGCATTGGAGGCCACATCCAACGATCTGGGTTCGGTTCTTGGACTCGTGATGCCACTTATTTTTTTCGTTATTACTGCTCACTTTTCATCCTTGACAGTTCGCACAATGTCAGCTATCTATTGTGTTGCTTGCTTCTATTATTTACTTTTAGTTTATTTAACACCAAAAATACCAAATACAACAACATACGCTTTCTGATTTCTTCTATCTGCAATCTGATAAAAGCTAATACTTGTTTACGGAATTTGGTCGAGTTTAAGTCGTATAAGTGTCTTGCAGCCTTGGTTAAATTATGCCTCAAAAGGTGTATGTAGCCAGCTGTTCGAACAGTACCAATGCATATACAACCTTAAGAGCAGCCAATATAAGTTGTCTTTAACCTGTGGCAGTGATCAGCTGTAATTTCAAGGGTTCACTGCAGACTTGTTAAATTCAAACTTCTTTACTTCTTTCTTAGACATAACGCAATTTACAAAAATAAACATTTAACAATCCGCACATGAATCGAGAAATTGTCCAACAAGACAGTTCGTGCATAGAGTTCTGTCCTTGTTGCGTTCTTGTTGGGAAAGACCTCTCTTCGCGCCAAACCATCTTCAATATAAGGGCCAGTTCTCGCTACAAAATATGGAAACACTTTCCGTAAAAGGAACGGACGTGTCTCTCACGTGGAACAATAACCAAAAACCCGGCATTCGAAAGTTGGCCAATGTTTCTTTTCATCGTTCGAGTCGAACACCATAATTAGCTCTAATTATAGTCATTAGGTAATTACGGTCAAGTCAGCAAGCAAGAGATGGCAACTTTACACCTCCAACCCAACGCTGTGATTCGTCCACAACAAATCACGGTAAGTGCAGGCCACCAGTGATGCCTATCACCAGGAACGCTACACAGAAGGTAAAGATCGATCTCCAACCCTCGGAGCACAAACACATCACTGCACTTTGGCTGCACTGCACAACTCACCAACACTGCACAACACATTTTGCACACTGCCACCCCTGCACACTGCTGCCCACCGCTGCACCCTTCTGCACATTGCTACACACCACTGCACTCCACAACACCACTCCACATCCACAACACGGCAACAGGACCATCTCAATACCAAACGGCCCCACTGACACACCAAATACGACACACCAATTTTACACTCTGCAGCACTCAGGAAACTCTCTCTTTAACGAGCAATCCATCCACTTATGCTTACAACACACCACAAGAAAGCCATCAAAAAAACTTTCTTTTCGCTCCATCACTTCTCTTGCCACCCTAAACACACCATACCACAAAATACCACACACAACAATCCACCTCCCTGGATCCAACTCAAAAGTACTGTTCACCACTGGAGAAAACACAGATTTGCCATGGCAAAGCCCCCTACACCTAGCATTAGGGCGTTTGTCCCCCTTTCCCCAGCAAAAAAGTAAACATGCAACACATTAAACACAAACACCTTCTTCCACTGGAAGCCTGCTTAATGCATCTGCATTGCCATTATCCACCCCCTTTTTGTGCTCAATGTCAAACGCTAAGTCCTGAAGAAATAGTGACCATCTAAGCAATCTCCCATTATTACCCCCTTGCGATTTAAGCCAGACCAACGGATTGTGATCCGTTTGCAATTTGAATCTTGTCATTGCCAAGTACGGTGCAAGCTTCTTGACTCCCCAAATAATCGCAAGACATTCTTTCTCGATGGTACTGTACCCCTCCTCACATTTATTGAGCTTCCTCGACAAATACAAAACCGGGTGCTCAAGCCCATCATCACCTACTTGAGAAAGCACCAAAGCCACCCCCCTCTCCGAAGCATCAGTTTGCACAATATATTCCTTATTAGGGTTCGGAGCAGCCAACACCGGGGAAGAAGCAAGCACATGTTTTAGCCCATTAAAAGCTTTATCACAGTCACCATCCCACACCACTTTGTCTGGTGCCCCTTTCTTTAATCTATCGGTTAAAGGTAGTACTAACTTTGCATAGTTATTCACATAGTGTGAATAGTAACCCGTTAGGCCTAGCACCGATTTAATGTCTCTTTTAGTTTTAGGAACAGGTAAATTAGTTATTGCCCGCACCTTGACATCAGCTGGCCACCTACACCCCCCACCAACCCTGTGCCCCAAGAACTTAGCTTGATGCATGCCCAGCTGGCACTTCTTTGGGTTAATGGTTAATCCCGCAGCTG
>JAHWFP010043583.1:93999-110511 GCA_023313725.1 Lithobius niger | reverse complement strand
TCTTCAATGACCTGTCTGCCTGTAAAAAAAACCTGACCTTCCTCCTGTATCCCAAGTATGCGATTGCAACTCCAAACCTTTTACTCCGTCCTCTCCCTTTACAACCATGTCTTTCAGCCCCACCTCATTGATGGTAGTAACCTCGGCAAAAAAGGGCTTCATCAAGTTTGCATGATACAGCTTCACCTTGTCCCCTTTCTTACCCATCTTTAGCTTGTAATTGACTTTTCCCACCTTCTCCAACACTTCATATGGACCCTTCCAAAACGCCTCTAACTTGTTTTTTCTATCCATTTTTAAAACTAACACCTTACTTCCAGGCTCATACTGCCTTGTCCTTGCTTGCTTGTCATAAAAGACTTTATTTCTTTGTTGAGCTGCCATAGTTGCTGTTTTAGCTAACTCCTTTGCTTGTTCCCAATCATTCAAGCGCTCAACTACATAGTCAACCACTGAAGGACTAACTTGCACTTCCTTCCCCAGCCATTTCTCCCTTATGAGTGTGAGTGGCGTCCTCATATTCCGCCCATAAACTAACTCCGCCGGAGTGAAGTTTGTCGTCTCACAAGGAGTAGACCTAATTGCAAACATGGCTGGTGCTAAGGCATCATCCCATTCGTCCGGATATTCTAAAACTAAAGCCCTGATTATGTCCTTCATTGTCCTGTGCATTCTTTCCACAGCCTGAGACTGAGGATGATAAGGAGTACTATTTATAAGACTGATACCACACCTTTCCAAGAAACAAGTTGTCAGCTCAGAAACGAACGGTTTTCCAAGATCCGATTGGAGTTCGGCCGGGAACCCCACTCTTGAAAAAATCGCCAACAACTCATTTACTACCGTGTGTGAGTTAGCCTCCCCGACAGCCACTGCTTCCGGATATCTGGTCGCCGTATCCAATACCGTTAAGACATACTTATTTCCTTTGGATGTCACTTTGAAAGGCCCGACAAAATCGATTACCACCTTAAGAAAAGGCTCTTCCACAACAGGAACCAAAATCATTTCCTCCCTCCCCTTTCTCAAGCCTTTTCCATTTTTCTGACAGATTTCACACCGCTTTATCCAATCCTTAACCTGTGCACACATTCCTGGCCAATAAAATACTTCACGCAGCCTGGCAATAGTCTTTTTCGTGGCCATGTGCCCAAAATAGGCATTAGCATGTGCCATTCTTACCAGCTGCTCCGTAAGCATTTTTGGTACCACTACCTGGTCACACATTTTGGTGCCATTTACTGCCGACCATTTCCTACGTAAGACATCATCCTTCCAAAAAAAAGATGTCCCTTCAATGTCAGCTGCCACTCGACATCCCTCCAACCCAGGATCAAGCACCTGCCCTTGCTTTAAAACTTCAGCTTTAACAGCTAACAAGTCTTGAAATCCAGCTGTCAACAAACCTAAATTTTCTTTCCTTGCAACAGTTTTTGTCCTTCCCCTACCCTGTACAGAGTCAGCCACAACACTAGCTTGTTTATTGGCTAACACGCCTTGTGACTGATCATCTGTATCCTTTTGTGCAAGCCCATTATCTTCGACCTTGACACCACTTTCACAGCTTTCAGCCATTACCTCCTTTTTACTTGCAACATTTCTAACACTTTCCTCCATTTCTTCATCTTCCACTTTAAAAAGACTATCCAATACTTCACCATCAATAAACTGATCTACAGCTTGCTTTTCGTTACTTTTCTTTCTATTGATAGCTGTTTTCGACCTAGTTATCACATTCACCGTTTTGTTTACCTTTGTTTCAACTTTCTGTAGCCTTTCATAAGACTCTTGGCTAAGCAAAAGGTCGTACGCTTCTCCTTTGAAATATGGCGACACACCGCATTCCAGCATAATGTAACCATCATCTGTAGCAAATTCTACCTTTGCCACAGGAAACTCAGTCACGTTTTTACTTACGACTGACGACAAAACAACTCGTTTCCCAGTGAACGAACTAGGCTCTACTATTTTACTTGTAACCACATCCATAAATGCACCTGTATCTAGCAAATACCTACCAGGTTTTCCATTAATTGTACATTTCTTACATAACTGGCTTTCCACCGACTGTGTACCACTGTTACCTTTAAAAGAGCTAACCTCCTTTCCACCATGTACACTAGGCAATTGAGTACATACATTTCCCACTGATGCTTTGGTACCATTGTTGGGACAATCCCTTTTCAAATGCGAGCTCGAGCTACAAATGTAGCACTTACGTGGCTCGTCCGCCTTTAAAGGCGCTCTCTTACTAGACTGAGTAATGTCGTTAGCTTGCGGCCTTGCTTGCGCATTGTAAGCCGAAGCTGTAGTACTATTGCTTGTACCATTATTACCTGAACCATTTCTAGTACCACTATTGTTACCATTACCATTGTTACTGTTCCCATAGTTACTAGTACCATTCCCTTGGTTGCCTCCACCATTTTGCGAATTCCCACTCCCTCCATTGTTTCTGCTACCTTGACTACCTTGATAACCATTACCATTCCGATACCTGCCATAACCATTACCATTGTTACCTCCTCCACGGTAATTATTTCCGCCCTGTGGTCCGCCTTTTCCATTGTCAGAACCACTCCCCTGTCTTAGAACTGCTTCTTGGCGATTAGCGCAGTAATCGTCTGCAAGCGAAGCTAAGTTCAAAACAGACTCTTGTTTACCCTTATCAATAAGCCATACTCTTATCGGACTTGGTACCTTATTCAAAAAGTCCTCTATTAATACCTGCTGGAACAATTTTTGGAAATAGTCCCCACAATCAAGTTCCTTAACCCATTCAGTACCCAGTGTTGTCAAAGTGTGAGCAAAATCTAAGTACGTTTGTTTATCAGTTTTTTTTGCTGACCTAAACTGGTTATGTAAACACTGCTCTGTAACATTAAATCTTACTTTAAGAGCTTTCACACACAGATCAAACTTTGCAAAGTCATCATCAGAAAGACGCATGAGTGTTTCCCGCGCTTTCCCTGTTAACAAAGATAACAATCTGAAAGGCCACTCTTCTTTATTAAAGCCCATCCTATCACAAATTCTAGTAAAACCAGACAAGAAAACTAATATGTTGTCTTCCTTCTCCCTGAAAGGTTGGCACAACTTCGACATGTCATAACGTTTTTCTTGTTGTACAGACTCTGTTTTTACCTTTAATTGTTCTTGCTTAAAGGACAACTCTCTTGCCTGCATTTCATCATTATGCTGCCTAGCATTTTCGCTAATACGCAGCTCATGCTCCTGTATCTCCCTCGTTAATCTATCTTCTCGTTCCCACTTCTCCCGTTCTAGCTCTTCGTGACGATCCAATCTTTCTCTTTCTATAGCTAACTTTTCTCTTTCAATTTCGTCTAGCCTAGCCAATTTCTCCCTCTCAAATTCTTCCTCCCTTTCCTTTAATTCTTTTTCCCTTGCTAATTTTTCCCTTGCTAATTCGTCCTCCCTCTCTCTCAATTCTTTTTCCCTTGCTAATTTTTCCCTTGCCAATTCGTCCTCCCTCTCTCTTAATTCTTTTTCCCTTGCTAATTTTTCCCTTGCTAATTCGTCCTCCCTCTCTCTTAATTCTTTTTCCCTTGCTAATTTTTCCCTTGCTAATTCGTCCTCCCTCTCTCTTAAAGCCTCCTCCCTTCTTAATTCTGCTTTTCTTACACTTATCCTTTCCCTCTCTAATTCAGCCTCTAAAATTCGCCTTTCCTTTTCATCTTGCTTTTCCTGCCTTTCCCTTTCTTTTTCTTGTAATTCCCTCTATTTTTCTTCATTTATTACCTTTTTAGCCTCCTCTACAGTTTTAACTGCTTCTGCTAAATCATCAGCCAACAAAGTTTCTCCCTCCAACCCACCTTTAAACATAGCCAGAATTTCACTTTTTCTCTTAGGCGCATGCAACCCTAATTCCTCGCACACAGCTTTCAAATCAACCACAGTTTTATCACTAAGCAACTCCATTGTAAAATTACTTAATTACCTAAGCAACCAACAATCAAAAAAAAATAGCACCAACACGCACAACAGTTCCCGCAAGCTTTAAACAACACTTTTTTCCCAAACGCCCTAATACCAAGGTGTAAAAAAAGTTTGCCACAGCTCACCTGTTGCCGCGCTGTGGAGACGCTGCCCAAGACGACTTCTACATCCAAACTGACGAACCCAGGCTTGCACTGACGATGACTTCAAACTCTATTTCGCTTCTTCCATTACCGGAATTCGCCGAAATTTTCCTTCTCACACGACGAAGTGCAGCATTACCGCCCACTCTCGCTGATAGGAATGTTCTCCGTCCCTCGTCCAGTCGCAATCTTGTCTGCCAGCTCAGCTTTTCCGTCTCTTGACTCGTCTTTCTTGAACAGCAGGAAGCCCCTTTAATCTTCCTCCCACGCTGGTTGCCGCCAAAGTCGAAATTCTGCCATGGAAAGTGAACCCACTGAGTTGGAGAAGCTCACCACTACCATCCAAGTTGACTTGACTGCCGACTTTCGATGCAGCTGTTTCCCTTTAACGTGAAAGTCCGGATGTAAGCCAAAACTGCTGGTTTCTTCGACGTGTAAGTCCAGCTTGACCGCTGTCACCAATGTATTTACTTTACACTTGAGGCAGACGCAATTTGCTTCACCACTGCCAATGTAGACACAAAGGCAGCACCCTGACCGTTGAAACTCGAACAAATCGACATGAACTTCAGCTGCTTCCTCGACGTGAAAGTACGGCTACACCGCTGCCACCAATGTAATTTCAAGGGTTCACTGCAGACTTGTTAAATTCAAACTTCTTTACTTCTTTCTTAGACATAACGCAATTTACAAAAATAAACATTTAACAATCCGCACATGAATCGAGAAATTGTCCAACAAGACAGTTCGTGCATAGAGTTCTGTCCTTGTTGCGTTCTTGTTGGGAAAGACCTCTCTTCGCGCCAAACCATCTTCAATATAAGGGCCAGTTCTCGCTACAAAATATGGAAACACTTTCCGTAAAAGGAACGGACGTGTCTCTCACGTGGAACAATAACCAAAAACCCGGCATTCGAAAGTTGGCCAATGTTTCTTTTCATCGTTCGAGTCGAACACCATAATTAGCTCTAATTATAGTCATTAGGTAATTACGGTCAAGTCAGCAAGCAAGAGATGGCAACTTTACACAGCCTATAGTTGTTTGAACAAGTTGAAGTAGGGCCAAGGTAAAATCAAACTCTTGAAAACTGGTCCTTGTAAAGTTTTATAGTTTATAGGCAGGATTATAGTTTATAGTTATTATAGGTTATTATAGTGTGAGAGAGACTATCATCTTCCATCACCAAATATGGGCATTCTTTCGGCCTATTCTGAATATTTTCCTTCTGCCCCTGTCATAATCAGAGGTTTCCCAGTTTGAAGTCCAGGTGTGAAAGCAGTGTGAAGCCCTTCACTAGATTACTTTCTTTGTCCAAATATGTCTGGTAAGATTCAAAGTTGAGCCGTGTCTTAAACACATAATTTAGTCCAGCTGTAGCTCCCAGAAAAAAATTTAAAAACAAATATATTGCCATTGGCCTGGAAGAAGCACTGCTTAAACCTCTCCCACCTTCTTTTTTGATTCAAAACTTTCAATGTACCTGTCATTTCCGTGGTCATTTTTTTAATCTTCTCTATTCCTCTTTGAAGAGAATAGTAATAGCTTGGCTGAGAGACAAGGGGTGATCTTCGCCTCCACACAACCCCCCTCCTCCCCTCCAATGAGATATTTTTTATTATTGATAAGTATAAAAAAGTGTTGTTTCCAGTCGATCTAACTCGATCTATTCGTGTTTAAAAAGTCAAAATGCAAACATTGTTTTTCTAAAAATCAACAAAACAAGTGTATTGCACCAGCAGCAGTAAATCAAAGCTTGCTTTCAATAAAATCGTTTTTCAAGCCTGGTTTGAAACTCACTTCCAGTTAAATGAATAGTTCATGTTTCCGAAATTCTATTTTACTTTTTGTGATTGTAATTCTACATTACCTTTTTTTCCGTGTAAGCTGTCTGGTGGCAAATTTCTTACAAAAAAGCAATGCTGTTCAAATTTACATAAGTTTTTTTAATGCTGTGAGCAGTGGATCTCACTCGTTTCTTGTCAGATTCAATTGAGCTATATCATCAACACATAATTTACTTCAGCTGAAACTACAAGAAATAAATTTAAAAACAAATATATTGCTATTGGACTGAAAGAAGTCCTGGGTTCTCCCCCACCCCTCCTTCGCAACTTCCTTTCGACTCAAAACTTATAATACACGTGTGACTTCCTTAGTAATTTTTATGTTTGTGTAGGCTGGGAGGCCATAGGCGATCTTAGCCTTCCCCCTTACCCCCACCCCATACTCGCCTCCATTTTCGATTACCAACTAGGCCTTTGGAAATGTGTCCTTTGATCGGTTTTGCTGTGGCTGCATATACAAACAACAATGCTGGAACGATCTGTTATTATTATTAATATTATTACTTTATTACTTGAGTACTACAGACCCCAACGTCATGGACTCACTCTACTTATTTCTAACTTAACCCTAACATCCTGTGCACCACAAACTAAAATACCTGCATAAATAAACAAGGATATACATCAATACACAAATCTGCGTGTTGCACGACAGAAGGATAGAACATTACGCAAAACGTGTACGTCTGCAACATGTGGGGGAACACCCAACGCCCGACTGACATCTCGGTTAACATCGAGTAGGGGGAGGCGACGGAACGACGCCCAAAGCCGACAGTCAAACAAAAAGTGCTGTACTGTTTCCACGTCCAACCCGCAGCCACACACAGGAGAAGCGCACCATCCCAGACGCTGGGCATGATCACGCAGCAATGTGTGACCCGTCCGCAGACGTGACAACAGGCAGGCATCTCTCCAGGGTAGTCTCGCCAAAAACACCGGTACGGAGACCGTAGGGTGAATGGCAAAAAGCTGCCTACCAGTCCGGGCGGCTGCCCACTCCATCTGCCACTCTTCGGTAGCAAGATATGACAAAACTGGCTGAAGATCTCTCGGCGCCAAGTGAAACGCCACAACAGCACGCTTCTCAATCCTCCCACGCCTAGCAAGACCGTCTGCTACTTCGTTGCCGAAGACATTGCTGTGGCCACGGACCCACTGAACCGAGACAAAAGAACCAGCTTGTGTAGCAGCAAAGAGTTTCCTCCCAATCTCCATAACCAATGGATGGTCCAAGACGAGAGAACAAAAAGCTCTCTTAAGGAACAGAATCCCTGATGCCGAGTCTGACACCACATGGAAACTTCTTAGCTGTAGATCCATGCCAATATCTATAGCAATTGAGATTGCAACGAGTTCTCCAATGAGAACCGACGGAAGGTATGGAAGGAAATAGCTATACTCTAAGCGTAATTCGGGGATGGAAATACCGACACCTCCCTCCCACCGTGACTGATCAAAAGATGCATCACAATAAACCTTGACACCATCCTGTGACTAGGAAGCATTGTCTCCACCTAGCAACAGTTCAGCAAGATGGCTACACCAAACCCAAGGGCCAACAGGCAATACATAACATGGGGCCTTAAACATACCCAGTAGCTGGTTAGACACTAGGGACGCACCTAGACCCAGAGACCCCAGCGACTTCTGAGTCCAAGCACCGAGCGAGGTGTAATCTACGATGACAACAGCAATGGGGTCCGGGAAACCCCTAGCAATAGCCCGCAAACAAATGGGAGCCAAAAGCCGCTTCGCCCGTATCCAAACTGGTATCTCACCAGCCTCTATCAAAAGAGCTGGAATCGGGGTCGATGGTAGACAACCAGTCGCAACCCTGTGGCATTCGTTCAACGCTACCTGTACACTGCGTAAAGCAGCACGATTACCTGCAATGAACGGCAGATGAAAATCAACACAGGGACGCACAAACGTCCTAAAAATGGTGGTTAGCACCGACCGCTTCGCAAGGAGCTTATTAGACGTTATGCTCTTAAGAACAAGTAGCCTCGGGGTTACAGAATCTCTAATAGCCGACACTTCTTCCGACCAGGTCAGCTGTGGATTCAGACGCACACCCAGGTACCTGACAACATTGGCAGAACGGATGACAACATTGCCAACCGTTATGGATGCAGGAACCAAAGGACCCCTGGTAAAGACCATGAGCTCGGTCTTCGGCAAGGACAGCCTAAGGCCGCGTTCGGCCAACAGCCGCTCACCCATTCCAACATGCTCCTGCAGAGCAACAAGAAGGAGGGGTAAATCCTCTCCAGCAACCCACACTGCAATATCATCTGCGTACGCCACCACATTGCAGTGCAGACTGAGCTCTGCCAGGACAGCATTGATTGCCACAGCAAATAAAATAGGGCTGAGACAGCTCCCCTGTGGGAAACCCCGGTCCGTAACTTTGACCCCTGACCAGAAGCATCCCACCCGAGTTGCATAGTGCCTCTGGCCCAAAAGGCCAGAAAGGGCCCTAACCAAATTCTCACTAACACCCATAACTCGCAACGAGTGACAGACCCACGCAATATCAACTGTGTCGTATGCAGCTTTAATATCAAGAAACACAGCCACTGCATACTGATTTTTAGCCCAGGCCTCACGAACCCCTGACTCCAAAAACAGAATCGCGTCCTGTGCACCCCTGTGCTTCCTGAACCCAAACTGGGCCGCAAACAGACAGCCAGAACTCTCCAGGAACCATTCTAACCGCCTAACCAATATTCTCTCATATACGATCTGTTGCCTTGCATCTGTAACAATGGAAAGTGAAACGCTTAGCGTAGAAAAGTCTGTGCATTGTTACAATGTCGTATCAAATACGACTGCAAATGTTCATAATAGTAATTATGTTTAACTAATTTGTATTTTTTTACTCACGTGCACATTACAATTAAAATATTTTTTCATTAGAACATACTATACATATTTTTGTCTTTTTGCTAAAAATTTTCAAATTTGTGACTGAATTATTTCTTAACGCCCACGAATTCTCACATGAGCCACTGTATCTTAAAAACACAAACACCAGGAGAAATGTAAGATTTCAATCTTTCTAACGGTGTATCATACGTCAGGATCCAAGCTATTTCAACAAAACTAGACGATTTTCAAATCCTGATTTAAGTATGCCCACGACTGTACCTTTATAAACTGTTATCTTTATCCTTTTTCTTGATGAAATTTCTTGTATTTGCCCCCTGAGTTCTGTGAACCGTAACCCGCTCTATCTACCATGGAGTGTTATTCCTTTGTGTACGTGAGGGGAAGGGGCACTTAACTGTAGCCTTAGCGTAATGAAATTCCAGTGGGGGGGGGGAGTAACACACGTCACATACCTTTCGCCATTAATGTCCAATGCTCAGCCTTCTGTTTAGCTAATGAAATAGCGATTGCTGATTGCCATACACTTTTTATGGGTAACCGAGCCGTTGTTTTGGACTCCCTACCTTCCCATTTTTTTTTGCATTTCGCTACGCTACGCTCAGCTTGTATGCACTGTACTTTACCTATTCTTGGTGCTGATGTCCTTGCTTATACGACCTCCCAAAAAGATACTATGCTTTATATACATATATAATACTGAGCAGGCGGCCAAGTCACCAGCCACGCCATTCCGGTGTACAATCAAGTACCCCACCCTGTAGTGCCATCTGTTGACGGGATTCGCCTTCAAATTCGGGTTGGGACACTTTTCCAACGTTTTCAAACAGACGGCGCCACTTACCAAACCTACCATGTCGCCGTCTATTGTTGGCCTTGGACTAAAAGTTCGGGTTATAACACTTTTTCCCAAGTCTTCGAAGAGATGGTGTCACTTACCAGAACTGCCGCACCGTTTTTTGGTTCGTGTTTTTGGTATTGTTATGGCACCAAAGCGGCCAACAAAGTTTTAGTCGCGTGGACTGTGCCATTGTCGGCGTTTGAGCTAAACGTTTCTACTAAACCGGACAACTTTAAACCAAACGACAATTGGTTCTTAATTTCGAGGGCCTCGAAATTGGTAGCCTTATACGATGGAAAGGCGCATTAATTTCCTAAATGTTGACTTCCAAAAACGAGTTGAATTATTTTTAAGTGGGCGGTAACAATCGTTGCTTGCAACAATGTCGCCATGCTCGGTATCGAGGTGAATTGTTTACTTAAACAAAGGGTTACTTGGCTTACTGAATGCTGGATTTCTCAGGGCTTGTTTTAGTTTTCAGTCAAACATACGCATGCGACTTTTCCGGGGCTGCACCAAAGGGAAATGTCACGTGGCGTCGTTTTAGGAAGGGGAGGGGGTGCGGGAGAGGGTGCCAGGGCAAGTGTGTGTGGCGGGCAATGCACGCTGCCGAAGTGAATTGTTTCAAAGGATTAACTTAAACATGGGCTTACTTGCTTACTGAAGGCTGGATTTCTCAGTGATACGGTTTTTTTTAGCTTTCAGTCAAACACACGCCAGCGACTTTTCCGGGGCTGCACCAAAGGGAGAATGTCACAGGGCGGCGTTTTCGGGGAGGGGGAGGTGGGCAAGTCTGTTTGAGGGAGGGGGCAGAAGTGTGGGGATTTGGGATTACAGTAATTGTGGGGGAGAGGGCATACGTGGGAGCCAGTCACATGTCCCGTCTTCGATTGGATAAATTTAAAACTAAGACCAAATACCTGGAGGGAGGCGGGGGAGGGGGTGGCTAAGGGTGCGCAGCATGCGCATGAGTATATCTAGTTTTTATATAATTTCTATCTGTACTTCCTTTATTTGCTCGACGGGCCACGACAATGCCCATTATATGTGATTAATAGTTTCCTTTTCCCTCATCCTCCATATTTGTGACTATGATGTTCCGTTCTTCTCTCTTCCCCGATGGGTGCCGACTCCCACGGCTGTAATCATGTTGCCTCCCGTCCAGTGTATTCCTGTACGACTTGGTCCGACTGTCCTGCCTATTTTCTGACCTTTCTGTGAAAAGGAGGAGCCTCCAACCATCCGTTTTCTCAACGCAACTTTCTGTAAGTTACGAACCTCTTATCCTAGTTAAGACCTTTTTGGGGCCCCTAACGAAACTTATTGCCGTAATGTTTCCCGTTTGCCTAATGGCCGTCCAACATTAACTTTCGAACTCTTAGCCATGTGTCGGACCCAGTCAGCATATAAATTAACTTTTTCCCCTTTCCGTTGTAAAGCCGTCAGGTTTCATTGCAACTAAGAAACCCGTATGAATCCAGCGTATCTTCGATTTTATGGTAATTTTCTCTTCTTGTGACTCACGTAGAAGCGGAATTTGTGTGTATCCCGGACCTCATGCCCCATTCTGATGATTTGGAGTAAGAATGATAGGACTTTCCTCATAACCCTCCATTTCTCCCCACTCCGAAAACGTAGAGTTTTCCCATAATTTGGGTGATTTAGCACTCAGCTCCTTTCCAATTAATTTCTCGAGACCGAGCACTGGAAAGGAGTTTCTTGAAGCACTGAAAAGACCTCACCGTAGCTTTCTACTACAACAATAATCGAAGCTTTACTTCATCGCCGGAACACAAACCACAAATCTATACAGTATATCTCACTAGTTCGCTTTCATTCTTGTTACGCCCATATTAGGAAAATGTCGTCACCATCGTTAATTATCGGACTTTTACGGAAACAAGAAGCTGCTTCTCGGCAACGTTTGGAGTAGTTATGCCTGCATTAGGGCAGTGACGTCACTTTCGCAAACCGTCGGACTTTTAATAATAAAAAATAATCATAAATATTTTTTCTTTTCCTCAAGAAGGTGCAAGAGATGAGAACTGTTTGTTTTGCCAACCACTTATGACTCACCCAGTTTACAAGTTAAAACTCGCTACAACTGTAAATGTAAAATTTTAAAATGCCAAAATGCCTGTAGTTTCCTAAAAATTGAGAACTGTAAGATCCATATTATATGTTGATATTTCGTCAAAGTTTTTTGTAAATGCGCTTAGAAGGAGCAGCGCTCTGGTTGCTTCAAGTGTAAGCGAAAGTCCACCTAGTCTAAGAACGCTTTAAAAAAAGCAACCGAATAAGACACAACTTCCTTACTAAGAAATTAGAAGCCGAACCACTCGATTGGAAATAATACTCCCTTTATTACAGATTACAGGAAGGCAAACCAAGCAGTGCTACATAAAAAAGGGGAACAACGTTTCAAACATTTACAATTTTCGTCATCAGGTTGGCATTAAAATTGAAGCATGGCAACTGCCACTAAGTAATCCTACGTTAAAAGCATAAAAACAGTTATTTAAACCGAATAAAAACCACAAATTTCTGCCCTTAAGAGGCAAAAAAAGGCAGCCGAAAGGCAAAACGCATCTGCTCCGTTTGAGAAATGTGGGAGTACTCGCTGCGCTGATGTGAGAGTGGCATGCAGAGCGTGTGTATCGATTCCACGACCTCTTGCAGAAACAACGAAGTAGATATAATTAATCGTGTGTGCCACGTACGCGCGGTTACCCCTCTTAACTAGAGTCCGTAAGGATCGTTGTAGCCATGAGCGGTTAGTCTCAAGAAGAATTCCGAAAAGTTGTATAAAAAGCCACAGCCATTAATTTCCAGCGGTCGCATGGGGTGAGATGTTGTTACAGCTGTATGCGACTGTCCGACCTATACTGCGTCACTGCCCCTTGGTAAAAACTCGTCTCTGTCACAGTTAAAGACCATAATTCAGTCAGTTTAAAGTTGGTTCATTCAACGCTTGGGAAAACATACTTGGCTTAGCGTGAATCCTTCCTCTTAAGGGAATCTCCAATTGCGTGGAAGCTCAGGACTAACTGCCGATTTCACCATCCCATTTTCGCTGGAATACCAGTTAGGCCTATCAAAATGGCGGCTCAAGACGAAACACGTCTTTCTCCCTCAAAAACCAAGGAAGAGTTTTTTTTTCGATTTAAACATGACGCAATACAGGGGCTCGCCTTCGCTCAACAGTAAAACGGTAAAAGGAAACAATCGTATTACAGTGAAGACAATACATGGAGCGGGCGTCTCTTTCTTACATTGTCACTAGTGCAATTGTTACAAGTTCGTCCTCAGCAACACACTAGGCTAAACACTGTCAAGTTACACAACTGCAATAAATTGACCAGACACCCACCGAGCCCACACGACCAAGCTGAGGGAGGGAAGAAATGGGGAGGAACTCAAAGATACTGTAGAAATTCCTCCCACAGCCCCCCCCTCCCTCAACAAGCGCTTAAGGGAGCAGGGGTTTTCTGAGTTAGAAGAGGGAATAAAAGTGGTGAGAAATACAGGGGCTTTAGCGTATTTCCCCCACGCCCCCCCCCTTCCCTCAAAACATGAGGAACGAGGGGTTCACAATTATTAATCAAGGGTTAGTAAGTAATGAAATTACAGATTAAAAAAAACTTCGTTAGTTCGTTAGTGACCAAAAAAGTGTCAAGTGAACATATAGTCAATATTACTCAACAAGTTAGAGAATAAGTTAAATGACAATTTAAAACCACTTAACTCAACAAGTCGTCTGAAAAAAATAAAGAGTATTTACAACGTTAGACCACCATAAAGAGGATTTTTCCCAGCTAATCGTCGTGACCACCTCTTAAGATATTAAATTGGCTTAAAAATCAAAGCAGTTTATCCTTGCTAACGGGACGCGTAAGCAAATCAGCCTTTAAATCAGTCCTATGCACAAACGCTAACGATATTACATTTTCTTCGACCAGGGCACGAAGGTAGTATACTCTCCTAGCAAAGTGTTTACTTCTCGTGCTGGCCGATAAACTATTCACCAAATCTATTGCTGACTGACTATCACTATACAGCCTTGAAGGATCATCTAGACTCAGCAATGATGGCCAATCAGCCAACATATCCCTGACCCATTTAATATCCGTACTGCATTCCGTTATTGCCATTAACTCCGCTTCTGCACTGGAAAGAGCTACCATTTTTTGTTTGGAGCACTTCCAAATTATTAAACTCCCCAGGATCTTAACAGCATGCCCAGAGAAACCACGTGCATCTTTTGTAATTCCCCACGTTGCATCAGAGTACCCCTTAATATCACCACCTGCCTCCCAAGGAAAGATCAATTTATAATCCGACGTTCCCTTCAAGTAACGTACTACCCTTATCGCTGCTATCCAGTGTGCCTGCGTTGGAGATGAGTTGTATCGAGTCAGATTAATAACCGTGTGACTTAAATCGGGACGAGTTTGCCCCATGATGAAGAGTAACGCCCCCATCAATGATTGATACACGGTTTCGTCAAACGACGGCGAATCTGTGCAATCGTCCATGTTGTAATCGTCCATGTTGTAATTCTTCAAGATTTTTTCTACATAGCCCGGTTGTAACACGTAAATGCCTTCATCTTTTATTTCAATGAAGAGCCCCAAATACAGGGTGTTTATAAAGTTTCAACTATAGCTATACACTTGCCTATATTTACAATAGCCTCGTCAATGAGAGCGTCTGAACCCGTGTAACACATATCGTCCACGTGGCACCCCATTAACAGCACGTCAGAGCCATCAATCTTGTAGAAAACACATGGATCCGATTTGGATTGCGTCAAGCCACTCTTAAATACAGCACTTTTCATGGCCAAAAACCAGCAACTCCCCGCCTGTTTTAAACCGTAAAGGGATCGCTTCAGTAGACACACTTTCGGTCTTCGAGCGCCACTATGGTAGTACCCAGGTGGCAGTTTTAGGTAAAGAACCCTATCGATGGCGCCACGCAAATAGGCCCAGCGAATATCTACGGTGCGGAAGCTATAACGGCGAGCTGCTGCAACGGCCAACAAAATTCGCAATGATGCGCTCCTCATGACTGGCGAGGAAGTCTCCCCAAAATCCAAATTTGGTCTAGCTGAACAACCGCACGCCACAAGACGAGCTTTGTACTTTTGCAAAGTCCCGTCTTTGTTGTATTTTTTTGTATATATACCCATCATGAATTTATCACTTTGATGTCTCCATCTGGCCTATCTATAACGTCCCACACACGCATGTTTTGTGTCCCCTGGATCTCTACATCAATGGCCTGTTTCCACATATCGGCAACTGGCGCTTCACGTGCCTCCTTGTAGCTATTTGGAACTTGAAGGTCAACATGCGAACAGTTAGCCCAAATGTCCTGCACGGGTCCTTTACTTTTGGGAGCATGCAATACCCCTTTCCGGTGGCGTTTGAGCAAATATCCCCGAAAAGGAGCGACTTTACGACACTGATAAAGTTTCTACGTCTTCCCAATCCCCTTCCGACGACCGCCCCCTCCCCCCCATCCAATTTTCATTTTTTTCTAGCCAACTTCCTACACGGACAAAGTTAGATGAGCATTGCGAAAGGTTAAATCAGGGACGAAGGGTGGGGCGAGGGGATCACACCAGGAGCCCCCTAATGTGCATTGAAAAACCACAACACAAATTACAGAGTGCAACGAGTCGTCCAGAAATGACTCCAACACATCGATGGCAAGTTCACCTAGATTATGCCGTCGAGTTGACACATTACACAAATTACCTTCCTTTAGCTCCGCAACTTCACATTCAACAATTGGCACGGGTTTATGGTATGTCCGCGGAACCACCGGGAATCCCTGCTCTTGCTCACCCTGCTCGGGTATTGACGAATAACTGTGATATTCACTCACAAAATCCTCTGGTGCATTTGCACTACAATACGTGGAATAAATCAGTGCGTTGGGTAATCGAGCTGACGAGCAATAACGGTTTCCCTGCAATTTCGCAGTGTTACACATAGTATCACAACGAATCTTACAGTGGCTAGACGGTATAGCATCATTATTTTCACCCTTAGATCTAGCAAGCATTGCATCATTAATACGACAGTTGTCAGCCGACAAGGAATATTTTTCTGGAGTAATGTTATCGTTAACATGTGGTGTTAGGTTAGACATATTCAATTGCAATTGCGAATTCTTATTGGGCATTGGATAACCAAAAATAATATTTACGGCACCTTGGCTTCGAGCATGCACAATTTCCCTTGTTATCGTGTCGCCTGATACATCAAAAGTGGTATCTACTTTTAGTTTAAATAATATAAACAAATGATTTGCTCGCTGACCATACATGACCAAGTTGTATGGTCGACGTTTTTGTCTCACATAAACACCATTTGAACGTAAGTTGCTATTCAAGCCAGAGCAAAGCATGCGTGAAGCTGACAACAAATTTTTTGCCGCTGTCGGCATTTCTACAACATTTTTCAGAATTATAGAATTTTTCAAAAGTTTGCCATTACGGTCATAACCATTAACTCTGATGTCTCCGATTAATACCCCATAATCCGTTATTCCGTCGGATGCAAGGGCTACTTGTACTCGAGGGCAAAGCGAACGATCTACCGTTTTATAACAGTTTGTTAAAATGCACAACGTGCTTCCCGAATCGTGCGTATAATCTCCTACGGGATTGAAATTTTTTCCCCCAGCCAAAAGGTGATTATTACTAAAGAGTTCATACAACCTGCTTGATGAATTTTCGGTGGCTTCGTGTTTAATGTCCAAGCCAAATGCGCTATGATGTTGGCATAGAAACGCCACGTTTGCTGGATTACTACCTGCCGTAGG
>JAHWFP010043583.1:59902-93989 GCA_023313725.1 Lithobius niger | reverse complement strand
TGTTAGCGTCAATAGCTACACTAGAAGCTATGTTGTTGGCATAGAAAGGCCACGTTTGCTGGATTACTACCTGCCGTAGAGACTAGTCTGTTGTTAGCGTCAATAGCTACACTAGAAGCTGAGTTTTGGAGCGGGGCTCGGCGTCGCGCGTCAATGGCTCCAGGGTCATTTCGTCTACGCTGCTCGCTTCTCTCGGGCGCCGGTGAGGTTGCGTTGCCGCTGCAATCTTGATAATGCCCCCACCCGTACCTTTTTTTGCACCTGGGTCCGCGTGGGAGGATGGAAGGGTCCACGCGATCACAGTCCCGAAAAACGTGCGTTTTACTTTGGCAGTGTAAACATCTTGGGGTCGGCCTTGACGAAATCTTCTCAGCCTTGGTGAAGTCTCGTTATAATCGGCTTGCTTCGTAGACCTACGGGGCTCTACTGCTCCCGCTCGTCCTTCAGGGACGGACTGGCACATGTGAGAGTGATGACTACAAGGAGAAGTCACTTCTCGGTGACGTGAGTCAGTTCTTGCTAAAGTCTCAGGTGGGCAATACGCTCGCCACAGGGGTGCATAGGGTGAGTCTCGAAGTGCAGCTGCTTCTTGGTGTTGTACGTAAGGGTTGAGGTCGTAACAGGTATACTTTAGGCAGTCAATCAGCTCTTCTTGTATGGTGCTGATCGTCAGTGGTCGGCCGGAGCGTATCAGGGATTCCCTCGTGATTTGCAGTGAGGGATGCTGAATTCCACGAAGTATCCAAATGCAGGCTTGTTGCTCCGTTAATGCATAACCGGTCGCGACGACGTCTTCCATGATGCTGTGCGCACGTCGCATATTGGTGTTGACATCTTCGGAAGTTGTCATTTTAATATTCATCAACTCCTGGAGCTTATACATCTGTTGGAATGGATCTACCCTCGCAAAGTCGTGAATAAGGCGTTCCCAAATTTGACGAGCTCGGTCGGCGTTGTGGAAATGTACAGCAAGATTAGGTGTGACGGTTCGTAAAAAGGCTAGTTTACTTAATGCATTTCGCTTGTTCCATTCTGCGATGTCCTCCGGGGGTGCAATTTGCGGATCTGGGGGGTCTTGTTCCAAGATGTCGAGAATCCAACGTCTTTCTTGGGCGAGGCACGTAAATAATGTACGCCACAGCTTGAAGTCCTCTAAGCTGTTGAGTGTCGGAATCCCCTTGTACGGGTGATAATGCATACGGTTCGTGATGTTTGGTTGACCCCAGTATTGTGCCATCGTGATCTTTTCATCTGGAAAGATTTTCCTGGTCTAGGCTTGAACGTCACGCCATCAGCAGTCGAGCATACATCTTTTCTTCGTCGAGCATAAAGGCTACGGCTATGGCATTCAGAATTCGTTACCTTAGTGCCAGAAGAAGTGTGCTACCAGAAATGTGGGAGTACTCGCTGCGCTGATGTACGAGTGGCATGCAGAGCGTGTGTATCGATTCCACGACCTCTTGCAGAAATAACGAAGTAGATATAATTAATCGTGTGTGCCACGTACGCGCGGTTACCCCTCTTTAACTAGAGTCCGTAAGGATCGTTGTAGCCATGAGCGGTTAGTCTCAAGAAGAATTCCGAAAAGTTGTATAAAAAGCCACAGCCATTAATTTCCAGCGGTTGCATGGGGTGAGATGTTGTTACAGCTGTATGCGACTGTCCGACCTATACTGCGTCACTGCCCCTTGGTAAAAACTCGTCTCTGTCACAGTTAAAGACCATAATTCAGTCAGTTTAAAGTTGGTTCATTCAACGCTAGGGAAAACATACTTGGCTTAGCGTGAATCCTTCCTCTTAAGGGAATCTCCAGTTGCGTGGAAGCTCAGGACAAACTGCCGATTTCACCAACTCATTTTTGCTGGAATACCAGTTAGGCCTATCAAAATGACGGCTCAAGACGAAACACGTCTTTCTCCCTCAAAAACCAAGGAAGAGTTTTTTTTCCAATTTAAACATGACGCAATATAGTGACTCGCCTTCGCTCAACAGTACAGTAAAAGGAAACAATCGTATTACAGTGAAGACAATACATTACCCGCCCAACAAAGGAGCGGGCGTCTCCTTCTTACATTGTCACTAGTGCAATTGTTACAAGTTCGTCCTCAGCAACACACTAGGCAAAACACTGTCAAGTTATACAACTGCAATAAATTGACCAGACACCCACCGATCCCACACGACCAAGCTGAGGGAGGGAAGAAATGGGGAGGAACTCAAAGATACTGTAGAAATTTCTCCCACAAAAACCAAGTCGCGAGAAAAACCAAGTTGCATCAAATAACACGCCCTACAGTCAAGTCTAAACATTGGAAGAACCAATTTGATGTTCTGACCACGGATTCTAGTATTGCGTTTGTCTGTCAAAGAGCGGCAGTTCAATTGGTAATAGATGATGTAGAATCTTGTATGTAAGTAACAAAGCTGTAACGTATCAAGGTGAAATATTTTTTAAAGTTCAGAATATGATAAATCTCGCAGGCCTGCGGTTGTTTTTGAACAACATCTCTGCACGGACTTAAACTGGACCTCCAGGAAGAGTAGCTCACATACTTCAGGATGGGGTGTACGTATATTTTGTACACCGAGAGTAAAATTTGACTATTTTCCGATGTGAAACAGCGGCAAACTATGGTCGCACGGCAGTTTAAGTTCATGGTTATCAAGCTGCAATGAGATGTATGTTTAAGGTAGCCAGATACCCGAATTTTTTACCTTGTTCACCATTGGGCCGATGACTGATTCCTGTGGTGCTCCACTAATAAATAACTGTTGTATCTTTTGACGTTGATGTGCCGATGTTTACATGCTGGGTTTGACCAGAGATAAATGCAGAAAACCAACTGAGTAAATTTTCTGCAAAGCCAAAGTCACTCAATTTCAGAAGCTTGGAATGCACAACCGATTCAAAAGCTGTTTTTTTTTAAATCGAAGAGACTAGTACCGGTTGCGATTTCCAAGTCAAAACTCAGTGCATTGGTCCTGTGTCAAGATAGTCCTGTCCCTAGCTTATACCCCCGTAGGAATTTTTGAGTGAACGGATGAAACCTGTTACAGTGGTCAGGCACATTATAGTAGATTTAAAAAAACTGAGGTAGACATCCGAGAAACTTCATCTGAATTTTCCAGCCGCCATTTTCCAATATGGCCGTTTTTTTGATGAAATGCAACATACCGTTATGCTTTCAACTGCATTATCGGATTCTAAAAGAGTTGTATCGGCTTCTGGGTGATTAAAACACGTTTGTAATTAAGCCACCTCTACAATGCTACTAAACGTATGTAAATATGTTAGCCGGAAGTGATTTAGAAAAATAAGGTGTATGCATATCAATACAAAAACATGCAGTGCTACTTGTTTGTATTTTATATGTATTATAAAAAAATTTGAAAACGCTTACAGAGGTTAGCACTAAGTGCTTTTCGAAACAATTAAACAACATGGAAAAAATAGCTCCCCACCTTTCAGAAAATCCTAAGCATGTCCATTTTGAATTCGAAAATCAACATACGCTTTCATCGCTACGCCATACCTCTTCACCTTTAAATGAACTTAGGATGGTCCCAATCTCAGTTAAACACTTAACGTTAAGATTGATGGAAAGAATAGATCCTAACCTTTCAGAAAATCTTAAGCATGTCCATTTTGTGTTATTAGAGGGGTCGCAAGGGCACTTCAAATTCGAAAATCGGCATACGCTTTTATCGCTACGCCATACCTCTTCACCTTTAAATGGGCGTAGCATGGATCCAATCTAAATTAAACGATTTCGGTTAGGGTTTATGGAAAGAATAGAACCACACCTATCAGAATATCCTAAGCATGTTCATTTCTTGCTATTAGAGGGGTCGCAAGAGTAGTTCGAATTTGAAACTAACCTTATGTTTTTGCCACTGCGGCATTATCTTTTACCCTTACGCGGGTGTAGGACGGTTCCTATATAAGTTAAACGAGTTCGGTTAGAATTGATGGAAATAATAGATCCCCAGCTATCAGAAAACCATAAGCATATCCATTTTGGGCCATTAGAGGGGTTGCACGAGCACTTTGAATTCAAAAACAACCATACCCTATCGCCACTAGCCACGAGCTTAGGACGTTCCGCATTTAAGTTAGACGATTTCGGTTAGGATTGGTGGAAAGAATAGATCCACAGCTTTCAGGAAATCGTAAGCATGTCCATTGGCTATTAGAGGGCTCCCAAGAGCACTTTGAATTCGAAAATCACCATACGCTTTTGCCGCTATGCCATTACCTCTTCCCATTTAAGTGGGTGTAGAACAGTTCCTTTTTAACTTAAGCAATTTTGGTTACGATTAATGGCAAGAATCGATCCCCAGCTTTCAGAAAATCTTAAGCATATCCATTTCGGGCCATTAGAGGGGTTGCAAGAGCACTTTGAATTCGAAAACAACCATACCCTATCGCCACTATACAATTACTTCTACACCTTTAAATGGGCTTAGGACTATCCGTATCTAGGTCAGACTTTTTCGGATGGGGTTGATGGAAATAATAGATCCCCACTTTTCAGAAAATACTAATAATGTCCATTTCGGACTATTAGAGGGTTCGCAAGAGCACAACGAATTTGAAAATCACCATACACTTTTGCTGCTATGCCATTACATCTTCACCCTTAAACGGGCTTAGGACGTTCCGCATGTAAGTTAGACTATTTCGGTTAGGATTGGTGTAAAGAATAGACCCACAGCTTTCAGGAAATCGTAAGCATGTCCATTGGCTATTAGAGGGCCCCCTAAGAGCACTTTGTATTCGAAAATCACCATACGCTTTCGCCACCTATTGCCATTCCTCTTCCCCTTTAAGTGGGTGTAAGACAGTTCCTTTTTAACTTAAACAATTTTGGTTACGGTTAATGGAAAGAATCGATCCCCAACTTTCCGAAAATCCTAAGCATGTACAATTAGGGCTATTAGAGGCTAACTAGAGCTCTCTGAAAACGAAAATCACTATAACTACCTATTGGAAAAAAGATCGTTCGCCCGCATTAAGGGTGATGTACTTTAAATAAGGATTTTGCGGTTCAAAGGTTGCTTTCACGTAAAAGATTTAAAAGTCCAGAATTGTGTCCAGAATAATGTACTGAACGTCTTTGCGTCACATTATGCTTTTGATTTGTTGACGGTTATGGAATTACACCCAAAAAACCGTTTTCGGGGGGGGGGGGGGGGGGAAGGAGTAACTCCTTAACCGTCAACACAATTCTGGACTTAAACATCTTTTACATAAATGTAGCCTTTCAACCCTAAAATTGTATTTGAAGTGTATCACCCTTAATTAGCGATAACGATCTTTGTCAATGGGTGGTTATAGTGATTTTTGTGTTCTTGCGAGACCTTTAATAGCCCGAATTGGACATGCTGAGGATTTTATGAAAGGTGGGGATCAATTCGCTCCATCAATCGCAGCAGTTATTGTAACTTAAAAAAGGTACCGTCCTACGCCCATTTAAAGGTGAAGAGGTGATGGCATAGCGGCAAAAAAGTGTATGGTGAGTTTCGAATTAAAAAGCTCTTACAACCCCTTTAATAGCCCAAAATAGACTTGCTTAGGATTTTCAGAAATCTGGGGATCTATTCTTTTCGTCAATCTTAATCTAAATCATTTAACTTAGATAGGGACTGTCCTACGCCCACGTAAAGGTGAAATGTTAAGGGGTAGTGGAAAAGCGCAAGACGATTTTCGAATTCAAAGTGCTCTTGCGACCCCTCTAACAGCCTGAAATGGGCATACTTACTATTTTCTGAAAGGTGCTGATCTATTCTTTCCATCAATCCTAACAAAAATCGTTTAACTTACATACGGATCGGTCTCACGACAATTAAAGGTGAAACGTAATGGTATAGTGGCGAAACCGTAAGATTTTCAAATTGAAAGTGGTCTTGCGACCCCTCTAATAGCCCGAAATGGATATACTTAGGATTTTCTGAAAGGTGTGGATCTATTCTTTCCATCAACCCTAACTGAAATAGTTTAACTTGGATTGGGACCATCTTACGCCCATTTAAAGGTGAAGAGGTATAGGGTAGCGATGAAGGCGTATGCTGATTTTGGAATTCAAAGTGCTCTTGCGACCCCTCTAATAGCCGGAAATGAACATGCTTAGGATTTTCTGAAAGGTGGTGATCTATTCTTTCCATAAACCCTAACCAAATCTCTAGAGACCGTCCTACACCCACATAATCGTGAAAGATAATGTCATAGTGGCAGAAGCGTAAGGTGATTTTAGCGCTCTTGCGAGCCATCTAATAGCCCAAGATGGACATGCTTAAGATTTTCTGAAAGGCGTGGATCTATTCTTTTCATCAACCCTAACCGAAATCGTTTAACTTAGATTGGGACCATCCTACGCTCACTTAAAGGTGAAGAGGTATGGCGTAGAGATGAAAGCGTATGCTGATTTTCAAATTCAAAGTGCTCTTGCGACCCCTCTAATAGCCCGGAATGAACATGCTTACGATTTTCTTGTCGTGAATTTAGGTATGTCGCGAAGTTTTGGTTAGAATCTCGCGATAATAAACTTTGCGTCATTTATTTATAGTTTGTTTACGCAACGACATGTTTAATGGTGAACTAGTTAGTGAAATAAGATTAAATACGTATTTTTTTGATGCTGGTTACAGAGGTTGTAAAATGTGTAATTTAGGGAAACTAGCTTCTTAGTTATACAACAATACAATACAACAATTACCACAACATAATTGCACAAAATAGGAAAATTACAGGGGCACCAAAATGGCCGGAAACAGCTAGCCGAGGAGAGAACTTAGACTGACCAAAAGTGAGTTAGGATTGGGTTGGGCTTACAAACTAGGTAGCCTTCTACATAGGTTGCCCCCCCGAGATGTAGCTATTAACTTGCTAGCTAATACGGCAAGGCTACGTCATCCTTGACCCTTAAATCTACTTAATACTAGGGTGGATTATGTTTGTTGGGAACCTAATCATACTTTACCCCGTTTGAAGAATCATTATGATGGAAAGAAACAAGGCAACTCAAAGATTACACTTCACACGACACACTCAATAGTTAACGGCACATCCTGCAACTTACAAAGAAAGGAGGAAGCCAAGCGAGAAGGTGTTGCTGGGTCAATCCCAGTCAGCAAAGTAAAGTTTATTTCTTACCATTAAATAAATTTATCATTAGGCCTACAGGTTAAGCAATATAAAAGGTTTGCACTCACGTACGCATGCGGGAAAACATCAATGATGCCTTCTAGAAGGACTGAATTCACTAAACTATTTACATACTCAAAGCCTACTGATGAAGCACTAAACACATCTCAAGTTCAGCTGAGATATCAAAACCCTCTTAACAAGGCCGTCCGAGATACCGTGTAGCTTATAAAGATCGATCCTTTTGTTGCCTTAGCAACAAGTCGTTAGAATACCAAGTTACTCAAGACTGATGCCTTTCTAAAATTACAGGTAAACCCCATTTATTTTCCTATTTTGTGCATTTATTTTGTGGTAATTGTTGTATCAACTGTTAGTGCAAAATAGGAAGCTAGTTTCCCTAAATTACGCATTTTACAACCTCTGTAACCAGCATCAACAAAAATACGTATTTAATTTTATTTCACTAACTAGTTCACCATTAAACATGTCGTTGCGTAAACAAACTATAATTAAACGGCGCAAAGTTTATTATGGCCAGATTCTAACCTAAACTTCGCGACATACCTAAATTGGCGACATACCCTAACCCCAAAAACTCCAAGAGGTACATAATGTTATCCCATGACTTCACCTAAGTCGGACTTTCTCGAGACCTCCAATGATCTCTTCCTTCTTCTACCCATCTTTCATTAAAGGCGGGTGCCTGTAGTATAAAATAACCTTCCAATCGGGGTCTTCACTGGTTGGCGAAACTCACACTGGAGTGGGCTGTGTGATGAAATAAAAATTCTTGGAAATGTGTGGATCTATTCTTTCCATCAACCCTAACCTAAATCGTTTAACTTAAATTGGGACCATCCTACGCCCATTTAAAGGTGAAGAGGTATGGCGTAGCGATAAAGGCGTGTGCCGATTTTCGAATTCAAAGTACTCTTGCGACCCCTCTAATAGCCCGGAATGGACATGCTTAGGATTTTCTGCAAGGTGGGGTGCTATTCTTTCCATAATGTTTAATTGTTTCGAAAAGCACTTACTGCCAACCTCTGTGTTTTCAAATCTTTTAGAATAAATATAAAAACAATTGTTGTGGTCTAAGTAGCACTGTATGTTTTTGTATTGATTTGCATACACTTTATTTTTCCAAATCAATTCCGGCTGACATATTTCCATAAGTTGTAGCATTGTGAAAGTGAATTAATTACAAACGCGTGTTAATCATCCAGAAGCCGATGCAACTCTTTTGGAATCCGATAACACAGTTGAAAGCATAACGGTATGTTGAATTTCATCGAAAAAATGGCCATATTGGAAAATGGCGGCTGGAAAATCCAGATGAAGTTTCTTAGATGTCTACGTCTGTTTTTTTTAAATACTAGAATGTGCCTTAACGCTGTAACAGGTTTCATCCGTCCACTCAAAAATTCGTACGGGGGTATAAGCCAGGGACTGGGTTAAGAGCAGTTAGTTACCGAGCGTCCAGGTAGAAAGCTGATTTATTCATCATCTACCAGTTGATGTTAGACAATGAAGCTCATCATGATGTTATGTATAATTGATTACATGATCTTGCTCGGTAGTGAGATTAGTTGATGGATTGGCTGTGTTTTTTTTTAAAGCTATAACGACATTTGCCGTTTTCCAATGACCCGGTACAACACCCGAGCGAAACGACTGGTCAGTGGTTTTTTTTAAAGCAGTAGTTATGTAGTAACTATTTGTTTATAATATACCAACCGGTCTTCTGGTCCAATGGCGTGGCTCGGTCTCATCCCATTCACAGCAGCTGATATCTTGCCGTTTGAAAGATGTATTACAAACATTTTTTTATGTTTGTTAGTTGCTTGTTTGTTTCCATGAGTAGATTTCGGTGGGAGTTGTTATCTTGGACGCCTGTTATTCTTGGAAATTCTGCTGTCTGTAATTCAGCTTTTCCCAGATTGTCGACGACTCATTTGTTTTCAGTGTAGAGAGGAGGGATTTCTCTTGTGGTCTTTGTTGTATGACTAAAAAACGGAAACGAGCGGAAATGTTTCCTTCCTGCAGAATTTGCATCCCACTCTGGGTGTGCCAAGGACTTTTACGGATACTTTTAACTGAGTAACATGCGATTAGCCTAATACGAACTACCAATACCGAAGCAAACGAAATTAAAGGGTAGTTGACGAAATGCGAAGGGGCTAGTATTGCTATGCCAAATAAAGGAAAACGAAAATTATAAAATCGTAAAGTGCGAAAGCATCGTAAACGTCGAAGACATTTACTCAAAACATGAAACGCCTTTCCAGATATTACATTAGCCGAGTTGAGTGCCAAAACGCACAATTCAAAGCGAGCTTGTTCTCCCTCTAGTGAGAAGCAAATGTAATGAGCGTTCGCTATTGCAGTTTAGCCGAATTCATAATTCCATGCATTCTTTTAGTTTTATTTTATTTGCCTCAATTGCACATGAATAATTAATTAATCCTTTATCTGTCGCATGTTACTGATACATTAGCTAAAAGGTAGTACTTAGTTTGTTAATTCTTTAAGTTTGTTTAACCGCACATGCTCCACACGTGCCTATATCACTCTCTTGTTTGTTTTCTCTAAAACGATTCCTTGGAACATATTTTCTGCACTCTCTTACTCAATGTCTGCAGACAATGACCTAGCTTTACTTAGTTCTCTATAAAAAAAATTAGGTTGTTTAAAAATAACGAAGTTTAAAAATGCACTCCTACAATATATTTAAAACTAATGTACGAAATAAGGTCGACTTTAACGTCGCTGCACGTTGGCCCTGAAGTCTCACCTTTGACTCTTAAACAAACGAAATAATGAAAAACTTGCATTGCTATTAAATACTTATTCAATATACAGAAAACCCATTAACGTTCGAATTGTTTGCGCTGTTTACTATCCAGTTATTATCTAAAAAAAAACGAGCTATTATAATATCATCTACACACAATATCATGTACACGCAATTTTTATTTTATGTTTTTTGGCATATTATCAGGGCATGATTAACCAAAATTGTATTAGGTATCGTGCAAAAAAGATTTCTGACAAATCAAAATTCGAGGCTGCAGGCTTCTCGAACAGATATTAACGTATGATTACAGTGTCGTCTAATTTGCAGTCAAAAGGGTTTGACGGGCACCGGTTTCAGACACCCGAAACCGGTATCTCGACGCTTTTTGCTAGTAGTGGTTTGATACCAAAGTCAATCCGATACTAGGCAGATTAGCCAGATACCTGGTTTGTCTTCTGTTACTGTTTAAAAGAAAAAGGTTGCAGCTCTCAAGTGAGATAGTCTTTGATAAAAAAAAAAAACCTGAAGTTGCCATATTTCATATGTTACATTATTAATTCACAAATTTTGACTTGTAATTCGACAGTTCAACCAGAAAGATGCAGTTGAATTTCTAGTTTGTAATGCCTCAAACGGCACGTGCAGTCGTCATTTCGTTTTTAAGTTTTGGCGATTTTGATTTTATATTCGAAATCGATTTATTGAGTTCAGCACGATTAATATGAAAATATCGGTTCCGGAGTGTATTTTTGATGCCGATTCCGAGTAGGCACTGGTAATATCAGCAAACACCGATACGAATGTCAATATCATTTGTGGTCTGGTGATCTGTGGAAAATCTTACTATCAGCATTCACTATAAAGACTAGTAAAAATGAGACTATTCTCATTCTGAAAATGAGACATACGCGATTTCCACAATCTTATCTTTTGTTTTTCTTAAATTTAGTTCCTTGGGTTTACTTACATATCCACTTGTCTCTTTATCAAACTTACAGTATGGAACGTTTACATTTCCATCTTCCGTTTGACAATGAATTAAAAGTGTACTAATTCAGAAGGTGGCTATGACGAACTGAAAATTCATAATTTCGTTACACGCTTTAGTCGCTTATACGTACCAAATATGCCGAGACGAAAGTTAATGGTGATCACGACGACATTGCCAAAGCTGGCGAGTACACTTCCGTCGTAGGGGTTCCCCGAATTCCACTGGAAAGATTCGCCGTGGATGTAGACCATGACTGGAAAACGAGGAGGATCCCGGCCAACTGGAAAAATAAGGAGAAAACACGCATGAGAGATTTGAACAAGCCAACGAAAAGAAGAAGGAAAAAGCAACAAATAGAAAGAAAACATGCAAACTCAAGGCTTTTTAATGCGGAGATAATGCGTCAACAGCCCTTTTAAGACAAACACGGTATAACAAAGCTGAGACACTTGCGTTTTTTTTGTGTTTAGCCTTTTCGTTGGGAGGTTGGAGGGTTTGGTTGGGTGGAGACAATCTGAGTTTCGCTCAGAGTTTGGGAAAAAAGGCGAGCAACATCAGAAAGGAACGCAGGGCTGGCATCAACCGGAACAAACATGTGGCAACACTCCATATGACTTCTACAATCATTGCTTCTGTCCACTTTGTGATAAACCGTATACAGATGTCACCAAGTGAATTATGTGCATTTATTGAATCGTTCAATTTTTTTTGTAATAATAATAACATCGTTACTTTACTCGGATTGAAATGTGAGTCGAACTTCTGTAGGCTATGCTGCATAATAGACGATATAACATATTAACTTAAGAATTTTATTGTGCATGTTCATTGTAATTATAACTGATAATGAGACAACAACTGATAATTAGGAAAAAGAACTGTGTACATGAAGAAAACGTCAATATGTTTATTACTATAAATATAGCCCAAAAATAATAAAAATGTCAATAAATAAATATGAGCTTTGATTGAAGACATTGACTACAGCCTGCTATGTAAATACTCGTTAGTATTCTGAAATGCTCACTTCTGCGTGCTCGCAATACAGAACAGGTTCATCTTCTGTATAAGTAATAAGTTAGATTCCCTTTAGTTTGCTTTCCATTGAATACGAACTGTCTTTTTTGACGAAAATATTGAACGCAGTTCAGTAAGCCTACCTTATGGACGTAATTGTTTTTCATGGAGTGACGTGATTCTGATTCTTATTGGTGAGGTAGCCCTTCTCCAAACCACTGCGTCACGTGTCTTTATAGAAATTACCAATCATCAACTAGCAGTGCACTAGTGTCTGCTAATATTTAGTGTACTGGTGGAATTCTGTCTCTTCTATATTAATTCGTATACTTACCTTTATGCCTTTGTCTTTTGATTTAGACCTGAAGTTATGGTTACTAAGTATTAGCAGAGGTTGGGTTAGTTTACAAGAGTTAACTGGAGAAAGTGTACACACATGCTATGGCTTTGCTAGTTGAGCCAGTTGCACTGCACCTGCAGGCACGAGGTGTCTCCATGGCAACTATTACCTGGCCTAGTCTGGCATTCCAAGTTATCAAAAGACTGGTTAGGAATGTTCCTCTAATCCAAACTGTAGTCCAACCACAATAAAGGCCTTATTGCATGTGGTGCCATCCAGTAGATAGCAAACATACTACTGCAGAACTCCCAAGTACTGTAACGAAAACTCGCGGACACGTAAGTCCATCTCCTATCCCGCACTTGGTATTAGTAAGAAATCAATGATAAGTTCCTTAACTCTTTGTTAAAATGCTAACTTGGCTTGATCTAACGGCTTTTCGTAACATCAAATCAAACTTTCAGCAACATTTGGCAGTGAGAATGAAGCAGATGACGTCCATTCGGTTCCGTCAAATAAGCAAACCAATGAATTTTGTTTTGGTTTATTTAAAATATATGAACTGAAAGCCGTGAATGAAAAATTCTCATCATATACAGGATGCCTAACAATGATAACCCCCCTCCCTAGAGTAAACTAAGCGTGATAGGGAAAAAATGACAGTACCGATAGGTAACCCATTTTATAGTTGGTTTACACTTACAAGCTCAATATTCAGTTTTCACTCCATTATGTCACTTACAGATTTAAGACAGCAGGGTAGGAAGACAAAAGTGACTCAAAAAGCTCCGTATTAAACTCACATTTCCCGAAGCACAGCATCGTTGTGTTCCTTCATCCTGGTACGACTAATTTTAGTTGCTAGAGGTTCATCCTTTCTTCAACATTGTCCTTCAAGATGGATCCAAAGTTTTCAGACATTCAGATTGGGAGCATTAGGGCCACTCTTCATTACCAAAGAAACGCGAAGCTTTTGAGTCACTTTTGTCTTCCTATCATGCTTGTCTTCAAGCTTTTCGTATCGCCAATGGACTGAACACTGAACAATAGGGTGGAGTGAAAAACACCTTTTTTTTATTTCGAATCATCTAGGTGCGGAAAAGTTGCCTTTTGCCCTCCTTATCACTCTCCCAAACCCAAAAAAATTAAACAAAATTATAAAATTCTAAAGTTTGTAAATTCTATGAAAATTTGACGTTTTTCTATAAAATTTCTGTAAGTCACCAAATTTGAATTTAAAATCGGCGATGAGGCCAGAAGATGCCTTGTAGCATAAGTATTGCACGTAAAAAAATTGTTGACGTTTCACTATATTAAGAGGTGCCCCAAGGACCCCCAAGAATCACCAACATGGGAATTTTACACGAAGTAAGCAAATGAACTTGCTCATGCCCCATTGCCACAAGACGGCAAAAACTCCTACCAATTTATCTTTGGTGCTGCATCTGCGTTTGTGAGTGTGAATATGGGGCCGCTGGCCTTGTAGCACGATTTCTAGCAAAATCGAGCACTTACAAACGTATTGGGCGCGAAATCCTATTAGGAGGTAATATTTTGTCTAGGTTTTGTTTGGTTTCCACTATTGTGTCTCATCTAGAACACGTTTAAAGGTTTTTTTTTGTTTTATATTGAGTGCTGAACTGAACATAACTGAAAACAGTGAGTGCGCAGAAATGCAGACTAACAGTAACTAATAACTATGGGGGGGAAATGTCAGCCAAACCCAAAAGAAGACAAATGAGCAAATGTCCTGTATTTGGTGCTCCAGCAAAAATACCTGAAACAGTGCTGGTAACAAATGCTTACTACATGCAGTATTTTCTGTATATTCGTGGGGAAAGTAAAGCAAGGTAATTCTGCCGCCATGGATCCTACAGTTACGGATGTTGTGGAAAGTGTTGCGTGTGGAATTGAGTTTTTATGGCGCAAAGCTTCTATATTATTTATTTCCAATAAAAGTTTAGTGGAGAAGATAAATTTGTCCCACAGCAAGTACCGTAATTTACTGAAGCCCTACAAGGGTAGGCATAATGGTTCTAAATATTTAGCAAAGCTACTAGACTTCAAGGAGGCGAAGTCTCAATTGTTTGATATTTCTGCGTGCAAGTGTGTAGACATGTCCTTTGGCAATGTGAGAAAGCAAAGAAAGTTCCTAACAATGAAAGGGTGTTCTTACTCGAACAAATACGCTCCAGTAATTTGATGATTGGCAGAATTGATGCAAATACAGCCACGAAACATCAAGAAAGGAAACAACGAAAAGAAAAAGAACGTTTAGCTAAAGCTACTTGCAACTCTGTTCTCGGACCATCTAATTTTAAAGCCAACCTTTATGAATCTGATTTTAGCATGTTGGATGAGACTAAGTGGAATTGTAATGCAGATGATACATGTGAAATTGGTGTTGATTCTGTTCTGATGACAGCATCGTCCTCCGCTTCTGAGTTCCCAATCCCATCTGAAATAAATGATATTGCAGCAACAATGGAATTTCCTTCTGCTTCCTGGATGCGTAAGCAACTGCCAAATCTAGCCAGAGAGTGAGACGGATACGATGTATCTGACCGTTGCGCTGCTAAAATATTAGCCTCTTTAAAAAAGTCTTGAAGCTTTGCTAAATATTTAGAATCATTTTGCCAGCCCTTGTAGGTCTTCAGTAAATTACGGTACTTGCTGTGGTACAAATTTATCTTCTCCACTACACTTTTATGGGAAATAATTGGTATAGAAACTTTGCGCCATAAACAGTAAATTCCACAAGCAACACATTCAGCAACATCCGTACCTAGGATCCTTAGCAGCAGGTTTACCTTGCTTCATTTCACCTCGACGCATACAGAAAATAATTCATGATGTCAGCGTTTGTTGGCAGCTCTGTTTCAGGCATTTCTCCTGGAACACCAAAAACATTTGCTCACTTGTCTTGTTTTGGATTTAACTAACATTTTCCCCGCCATAGTTATTAGTTACTGTTGGTCTGTATTTCTGTTCACTCACTGTTTTCAGTTATGTTCCGCTCAGCATTCAATCTAAAACAAAACAAAATTTAAACGTGTTGTAGATCAGACACAATGGTGGAAAAAACAAAAACTAGACAAAATAGTACCTCCTAATAGGATTTCGCGCCCAACATTTTTGTAAGTGCTCTATTTTGCTGGAAACCGGGCTACAAGGCCACCAGACCCAGATTCACACTCAGAAACGCAGAAGCAGCACAAAAGATAGGTTGGTAGGCGTTTTTGCAGTCTTGTGGCAATGGGGCATGAGCAAGTTCATTTGCTTTTTACTTCGTGTAAAATTCCCATTTTTGGTGATTCTTCGGGTTCCTTGGGGTTCCGCTCTTAATATAGTGCAAGGTCAACAATTTTTTGCGTGCAATATTGATGGTATAAGGCATTTTCTGGCCTCATCGCCGATTTTAAATTAAAATGTGGTTACTTACAGAAAATTGCGAGAAAAACGTTAAATTTTCATTGAATTTACAAACTTTAGACCCCTTTGGGCACCTCTGAAAACTCTTTAGAATTTTTGCTTTTGGGAGTATGATAAGGAGGCCAAAAGGCAACTTTTCTGTACCTAGTTGATTGGTATTAAATTTTTTTCTACCATAGAAAGCACTCCACCCTACGAACACTGAGCTAGTGAATGTAAACCTATCGGTCCTTTCCTTTTTTTATGATGCTTAATTTACTCTCGGTATCATTGTTTAGCACCCACTACAACCTAACGTTTTATTGTTTATTTCTATAACTTGAAGAAATAAACAATAAAATTGCAGAACCCCTAATTCAGGTCAGTGTGTTGGTGCTATTTGTATAAACCTTCATAAGGCTTTTAATGCCATTTATCATAAAACACTATTAATTACTATTTAACATTATTTAAATACTATTAATATTTAAAAAAAAAAACACAATAAAATGATACTGAGTGGAAGTCTAACTACAGGGCTACGACAAAAACTGACAATAAACTGTTTTGAAAATGCAGGAATTCGTCAAGAATCCGTTGTTCCTCATCTACGTTAATAATAATAATAATAATACCTTTATTACAAATTACTAATACGATGTAATCCTCGAAGTTGCAAAGAAAAAAATGCAACTTGTGTGAGTATGACACCTATCATTTTCACTCATTATTGTACTATTCTTATTTACTAGCGGAAGGCCGTGCTACGCCCGGGTGGTGTTTCATGCACCGTTAAAAACTCTGGGACGATTTCCTTCCTCATGTGTTTGTTACGGAATGCGTGTATCCCGTCTATGTGTATTTGCATACCCTGGCATACGAAAGGGTGTTTTTCGTTTGCTTCACTCCCTCATTCAGCGTATCCCTGGTTCCGGAGTCCATACACTTACATTACATATGATTCTTTGCTGCAAAAATGGTTGGAATACGCATTTGTACATGTGAAATAAATAAATACGCCTTTGTACACCGGAAATAAATAAATAGGCATTGGAGACATTGTAAGGAAGGATTAAACAAACGAAGCTTCAACAATCAGCAAGGGGCGAGCGGACTCATTCTTCCCACGGTAGCAAAGAAAAAGGGCGAGCGACCGACAATGAAAACGGATATGTGCTCTATCAATTACTTGCGGCCGTCTTGTGGTCGTCTCGTAAGGACATTGTAAGGAAGGATTAAACAAACGAAGCTTCAACAATCAGCAAGGGGCTAGCGGACTCATTCTTCCCACGGTAGCAAAGAAAAAGGGCGAGCGACCGACAATGGAAACGGATATGTGCTCTATCAATTATTTGCGGCCGTCTTGTGGCCGTCCATCCTACGCGACAACTCGATTTTATTAATAAAGATAGGAAACTCGACCATTGTGGTCGCAATCAAGGAAAAAAGCTTATAATTTATATATTTTGTACATTTTTAATGTTACAATGAATTCATTTGATAATATTTTCGATAGTAGATCCTTTTTAAATTTTTTTAGTGTTAAATAACGTAGCATATTCGCTGGTAGGTCATTATGTAATTTTGGAATATACCATTCCTTTCTCCTCTTTCCATATTGATTTATCCATGTTCGAATCTTAAATGTCTCATTTATTCCTCTTGTTCGTTTTAATGTATCAGTTGGTTTCTTGTATTTATTACTAAAATAATTTTTTGTTATTTTGTTTTCTTTAAACAATGTCAATGTGTTTTATATTTGTCGATTTGTCAGCGAGTTTTTTTTTGTATTTTTTGCAATTTATTTATTAAATATTCTGGTGCATGTCCATAATCTAATTTGATAGATTTTTGGTATTATTTGTCTTAGTTTTTTAGTTAACCCAACAAGTTCCAATGCCTATCAATTTCAATTCCTAAATATTTAGTTGAATTTTTTTCTGTAATTTTACACATTTGTCACTACATCCCTCCTCATTACTGTTAATTAAGTTTTTGCAATCCCCATAATGTTTTTTAATCCAAATTTCTTTTTTAGGTTTCATTTTAGGCACTCTAATGTCCATTTGTATTTTTTTTTCTATGCTGATGAACAATTCATTTTCCACAAAGAAATCATTTAGTATATTAAAGTCATTTTATAGGTTGTACATCATATTGTCATAATTATTGTGTATAGAAAACAAAATTGTATCATCTGCAAATAAATATATATCAGTACATATACAGCCAATACAGACCCTTGTGGTACTCCATATTTTATGTTACATGTAATACTGTTTATGTCCTCAATTTGTACAATAGATTTTCTGTTTGATAAATAGCATTTTAATATATTACAGATTTTTCCTCTGAGTTCCAGATTTTCACATTTTTTTTAAAGTATTTTTTGATCGAATGTGTCAAAAGCCTTCTGTAAATCAATTGGCACCGCTCCTACGTATTTTCCTTGGTTTAATGCCGTTGTTATTAATTCGTTTACTTCAATCAAAAGATCTGTTGTGCTTTTATTTTTTGTGTATCCAAATTGTACTTTGTTTAGTACTTTAAATGTTTCAAAAAAATTGCATATTCTCTTTGCAAAAAATTTTTCCAAAATTTTTTTAATAATGGACAGTAATGAGATTGGTCTATAATTATTTAATCTTGTTTATTGCCTTTTTTGTAAATTGGTCTGATTATTTGCATTTTTTATTTTTCTGGCCAAATTTCTTTATCTATCATAGCGTTTAATTTGCATATTGCTATAGATGTATTTTCTTTAGTGTTTTTAATATGAGTTGTTTGTATTTTGTCAATTCCTACTGCTTTTCTATTATTTAGTTCTGTTATTATATTTAATATTTCTACACTGTTAGCTTCCTCAGTTACCAATATTTTTACATTAATGTTTTTTGGCTTATATCTTTGTTTTAATTTTCTTGAAAAGGCTCCTTTTTTATACTCTTTATTTTCTCTTCTTTCTTTCTCAAATTATTGACTTGTTTTTCAAGATTTTCTTTAAATTCATTTGTGATGTCTATGGTTGTTTTATTTTTTCATCAATGTTCCTTTTTTTTTCTCACCTGTTATTTCATTTATTACATCCCATACTGTGTTCTCCGTTTTATTAAGATTATTTAATTTCTTCGTATAGAAATTATTTTTACATTCTTTGTCAATTTACTTACATTCACTTTTCCCTTTTATATTTTTTAAGTAGTTCATTATTTACTTCATTTTATGTGAGGTATTGCTTATATTTACTTTCTGTTTATTTGTTTCATATATTTTATTAATTTGGTCTATGATTTCTTTATAGATTTCCTCTGGTTCATATTTATCATTCAACATTTCCCAGTTTATTTGGTTTATTTTCTGTATACTTTTTTTGTCATTATATGTCCAGTTTTTTCCATCTTGATTACTATTTTTAGTATGTTTTTTTTTGGTTTTTCTTTGTTCCAAATCCATGTCATGGTAAAATAATGATCTGCTATTTTATCAGTAAGTTTTCCTCCCTTAGCTTCTCCATTCTTGTGTCGTATATATACATGACCTATACATGATTGTTGTAATGTATTTATACCATTTTTTGTAATAATTTCTTCTCTTATACGAGAGTTTATTTTACATTGAAATCCTAGTGCTGCTAGAGTAGTTTCGTACTGATCGATCGTTAATTGATCAAAATTATCTTCATTTACATTATTTTTTTCTAATATATCTCCCTATATCTCCCCTTGCTGTTTATATTTTTTAATTTTTTGATGAATATTTTTTTATTATTTACCGGTATTCTATAAACAGCTATAATTTGTATGTTAGATAATTTGTTCTCTTTAATTATAATTTCAACCACATTGTTATCTTCAATTTTCAATTCTAAACAGTCGACATCTAAGTCATTCATCAATCCACCACCTCTGTTTGTTGATTCTCTGGTTATTGTATAGTTTCCATAATTGCTTAGCTTATAGAGATAGCCTACCTCATCTTTCCTAATATTAATTTCTGTTAATATTAATATGTCCCATTCGACATTCATTTCAGCTAAATATTGAACTAAAATGTCCCGTTTTTCCTGAGACTTCTTATGTTAATGTGTATGATTTTCACATTTTCACTGTTTTCAATTTCTTTCTTCAATATTTCTTTAATTTCTTCTTTCTTCTGAAAAATTTGGTTTACGAATTCTGTTGTACTGTTATTTTCAACAGGTCATCTTCTTCATGAATTATGTTGACTTGTTGCGTTTCTCCATCTTTCCGCATCATTATTTTACCATTTCTGAACCATACGTATTTGAAATTATGTTGATTTGCAAAGGTTCTTGTTTTCCAAAATAGTGATTTTGTATAAGGCGTCATGTTCTCATTCAGGTAGATCCTCTTTCTATTTCCGTTGTTGTACATGTTGTCATTGGTGACTATTCGTTTTCTTTGTTCTTGTCTTTGTTTGGAATTCTGTGGGCTGCTTCTATATCCTCATCATTGTGTGAAATATTGAAGTTTCTTGACAGATTCTGTAATGTATGCATAATGTTTTCGTTGGCTGGCCAATCCAATTGACCAATTTCTAAATTTCTGTTTCTTTCATACTGTTCCTTATCTTTGGATTCTAGAAACATATTATTCATTTTCTGTTCAAGTACTTTAGTTCTTTCATCTGAATTTTTCAATTCTTGTATTCTGATCTCCAATATTCTGATCTCCAGATCCTGTACTTGTTTTTTCATGTCTGTGTTTTCTTTAAGAACTTCTGTTTCGTTTGTCACATTCTATAGATCTTATCACCTCTTCTATTTTGATATTTTGTTGGTCATATTTCAATAGGAGCAAGTCTATTTTTTTTCCCATTCTGATTCTGTATTGTTGCGTTTCTTTTTCAGTATCCTCATTTTCTTCTCCATTTTTGTCGCCTTCATTTTGTTCACCAATATTTTGTTCACCAACATTTTGTTCCATTGGTCCTGGTTCATTTTGGTCTACTGTTTCAGATTCTTTTCTTTGATTTCTGCATTTTTGCTTACATTTCCATTCTAACTCTTTTGCCTCATTCATTGTTTTCCATGTATTTTGTTTTAATCCAGCACATTTGTAGCACAATTTCGATGTACATTGTCCACACACCACCCAATCCCCTTGGTTTCCCAATTTATTCTCACATTCCTACATTCCTAACATCTAGACATTTTTCTTCCTTTTGTTATTGCTTGGGAGACAAATTTAGTGATAAAGTTTCATTTTGGTTCAGTAGTTTCATTCTGGTTCACTTGGTGTTATTCCAGGTTGACACTTTCAATCTATAGCACTAACTTTTTTTTGGATTTTCGAACACAAATCGAACACTCTGTTTTTTTCACAGGATATTATTTTCTGTTACACCACTTATCATTTTGCCTCATTTTCTAATTCAAATTCCTCAATCTTCCACTCACTGTGTGCTTACCAAATTTTGTCAATGTGTTCTCTGATCCCTTATCTTGCCAAATAGCTATATTCACCTTCTCAGTTGCCTCTTATTTCTTCTCAATACATGTACTCCTTTGAGCTGTTTCCAATCAGCAACCACACGACCGCCATCCCATAGTAATATACAACAATATACAATGATATCAACAAAAATAATAATGAAACTTATTTCCTGATGACATTAATTTAGTTTTTTGTAAAATGATAGAAACCTTAGACAGAATTTACGAACATTAAGAAATGATGCAGTGTTTATGAAGTGTTTATAAATAAACATAAACCCAATTTATTTCCATATCTTCACCTGATAAAAAAATCGACAAACCTAAAAGTTTATTTTGGCATAAACCGCTTTGTAAATGGCGAAACTATATAAATGAATAGACTAGACTACTAAGACCAACTACCTAGGAGTTGTAATTCATGCAGAATGGTCTCATAAGCCTAGCTTGTCCAAAATTGCACGTTTTTAGACAAAAGAAATAGATAATAAAAAATAAAAGATTGGTATGCTTGTGTTGAAATCATTATCAAATAATGTTATGGTATTCAGGTTTATAGACAAGAATGTAGATCTCGTGTTGAAAAAAAAACTGTTCAGAACAATATTTCAAAAATTTTACTTAAAGATAAAGACAATATAAACACAAAGGACATTTTTCGTACATAGGATGTATGAAATGTATCTATAAATCATGATACTTTGTAAAATGTAACAGTTACTTCAATATGAAATTTAAGCCATTGTCTTTGGGTAAAGCAGAAACCTTCAGAAATAATACATACATAGAAAATGGAGTAGATAATAAGTGATACTGATGTTATTTAACAAAATACTAGATGAATTAATGAAAAACGAAGTAAGGAATACAAATACATAATAGAAAACGCATGGGAGGGCTTATGGCTTTCAATTTAATTTAATTTTCGTTTTACGACGCTGTTTACTGGACAAATGTAAGATTTTTTATGTGGAATAACATCTTTACACGCCTAAACTAGCATGAAGTGGCCGACAGGATTTCGCGTAAGATTTTTAAATGCTCAAGATTTTTAAGACCCTTACTAACTTGTTCTTTAGTTTACATTTGGGGGTGTTCCTCTTAAAGGTTCGTATTCGATCAGATACTACCCTACTTCCAAGGTACATAACAACAACATAAAGTTAAACAAGGTTAAATGAGGGCTAAATGAAGATATAAAAAAAAAGACAAAACAAAACGTTATTTAACGGCAAATTCGGAAACCAGGTTCCCCAGTCAACCTTTTTTGTCTAGTATTATATTAGGTAAGGTGTAAAGAATTGTTTATATTATATTAATTTAGGTAGTACAGCACACAAAAAAATTAATTTTATTTTTGACTTGTGTTAGTCAACACAAGTTCCTTAATTGGGACTAACTCATGGCAGATCAAAGGTATTAAAAATTATAATTAAAAATAAATAAATAAAAACCAATTAAAAAATTGGTGATCACTGAGGAGGTATGCGAGTAAACTAGGCATATAATAGTTATAAGTATACAATAATAGACTGAGTGAGAGATGCTATAAAACTGAAAAAAACAAAAGCAAGCGAACGAATCGAACACCAGCGTATCTGTACAGCTTTACCACCACACGAAATTTGCTAGAGAAATAATAACAGAAGTGACCATGTTGCTTCAAAACGTGAGGAATTGGCTGTAATTGTGTTTTTTCTCCACCAGTAATAATTATTTTCGGCTTCTTCACACGAAAGGAACTGTCACTCTAGTGTGTATTATGGCAAATGGCTTTGTGTCTGGACCACCAGTCCTTAGATCTGTCTTCCTTCCCGCCATTACTAAAATTCGCCTTAGCTATCCAACGTAAACCAGAATATCTCCGAAAATATTTGAGGTAGGAATGTCCCAAACAGGCAAACACATTCACAGAAAAACACAAACGTAAAATACCATTTCAATTGGCTGACCTCGCTAGCTTAGCTAATAAAATGATTTTTTAACAAAAAATGGGGTGTGCCTAAAGGAAGCGTGATAGGGATAGGGAACTGACTCTCGAAACAAGTGCGACCCAAAGCCTTAAACCACCTCAGAATTCCTCCTATCTAATGGTACTCTTTGTAAACTCCTGGCTATAGAGTTTTTAACTTAATTTTTTTTTTACTTTTAGGAAGAAGGGAAGTTAATCATCTGGGTTACGGAATCAGCCTTGCACGGCAGACCTGTAATATTACTCCTTAGAACGGCTGGTTTGGTTTGGTTCTATCTGCACTGATTACGTAGTCAGGATTGCAATTAACGACAAATCAGCGAAAGGACCAAGCAACGGGGCAGAAAGCATTGGGGACAATATTAACATCGTTTACCGTATTATAATTCATCTGCCATTCAAGTCATAGAGAATTTTGCTCCCAGCAAAAATCGTCTTGGAAATAAGTGTGGTTCCAGCGCTTTGCTATTTCGTTTATCGCTAATCAGTGAGTGGTAACTTGGCCAACGTTTGCTAACTGGTAAAAAAAAATGCCGAAATCGTCTATTTCACTTATTCTACAATTACGTGCAGCATTAACATACCGAGTTTGTTAATAAAGACCATGCAATCGTTAACCATTGGCAGCGTAAAGTTAATAGATTCAGCATAAAATTAAAATAGATAAACGTCGTGTTGGTATGGCCAGCTGTATAATCAACTTGAATAATTGAATGTGTTAGTGGATGTTCGCTTACCATCAAATTCAGCGAATTTAATTCCACTTCAAGTCAGGTTTGAACCTTCACAGTGGATTGGAGCTAAAATGGTTGAAACTGAAATGGTTGGAACCAGCATTTTAACTAAACAACTAGACATGTGGCTCTGTTAACTCGCTCCATTGTCTGTCTTCAATCCAACATCAGTTCAATAAAATCAACACAATCCTAAATTACATATAAATAAAAAAAACTATCACAATGTTTCGACGTTTCCATTTTAGCATAATTTTATTTTGTAGTTGTTAGATAAAGACTCCAAATTAGGAGTCGAAACATTGTGATGACTCTTGATTTGTGTGAACTTTGTGACTTTATTATTTTTTTTTATAAATGATAGTGCTCCTCCCATTTCAATGCAAGATGACTTCAAGCAGTTGAAAACCGCCTTTTAAGTAATTTCTCCGTTGACAATGTTGCGTTAATTCATTGTTGTGTTGTGTGGTGTTCGTTATCTTTTGCCACTCTTTTAGCCAATCATTGCGTTTATCTCATTATTATGCGCAACAATACTGAAATGTTAACAGAAAACGCTAAATTTAATTTCCCCCTAAAACTTGCCCAACAAGTTACCTGCGTCACCTTAAAATAATGCTTCCCTAAACACAAGCTAATACAATGGTATTTTACAATGAAATAGATGTAAGTTACATAGATAAACCTCTTATTAGCAAATTATTCGGTTTTAACAGGAGGAAAATGAAAGCTGGTTCCACAGAATGCGGCACTTGTCGTTTTGGAATGGGGCTACACCACAACACGTAAACTCCAACCTAAGCGAAAATATCTGATTTTCTTGTCAATTCTGTAGATTATTTCAGTTTATACGCTTTAGAAATTACGTTACATGCTTGATTTTGGTTTAAATGTTTGAATTTACACAGATTAGTTTGCTTACATTTGATTTAAAGTGGGCGAGTGTCGTACAGCAGGTTTGTAAGTTCCAACGAAACACAATTTTCGTTCTTCGAACGAGCTGATCGACTTCCAACCAATCGGAAGGCGATATCGCTTTAACCAATCAGAGAGAGGAACACATTCGCATTTTGGGGGGAAGGCTGACGTAGCAGATGCAAACCAGCTGAGATAGCTGCGATCCTCACTCCACTAATAGTGAGCGAGGAACGCAGCTTCAATCCCAGTTTGCCTTGAGCAGACGACGCTCGCATTCTTCTCTCACCGGCTCTAACCGTTTGGAAAGTGATCGTCGGTTTTTTTCTGAACACTGCTTAGACACGCGTGTAAACAATCTCCCCATCCCTACCCCACCAGATAAAAGCTTGATGGACAGGGGACGGCTTAGCGGTTGTGGCATTGCTAGGCCGGCAGGCCATCTTACTCGTATTTTGTGACGAGCCTCTGTGGTTTGGAAAGCGAACGGCAGTTTTTTTCTGAATACTGGTTAGGCACGCATGTAAACAATGGTTCCACCCCCCCCCCAATCCGATGAGAGCTTGGACTTAGCGATTATGTGATTACTAGTGATAAGTATTTATTTACAAACAAACAAGTTTATATATTACGTATTTTATTAAGTAGCTAAACCTAACGTCATACGCCATTCTAACGGTGCATTACTTCCATAGCCCATCAAACTGCTACCTCATCTGTATCCCTGCAGCACTAATCGTATGTTCTGCTGGCAACCAACTACCCCACAGTCAATCTGCATTATTACGGCACCTTCCTAAACGACCAAACAGAGCGAACCAAACGCACCACTGTTGGTGACAGTTTGGCACATTCCCTGCTAATATCCTTGTTGATGCAGCTTGATTGACGTCAACATCGTCAGCGATGAATCTGTTTCGTCAAAACTGTTAGGTCGCGCATGCTCAAACCTCCACCCCAGCAAACCACCTCCCTGAGATGGTTCACAATTTGGCATTGCTCTTGCCTGGTCACATCTATTAGCCAATCCTGGTCAAATCCATTAGCCAGGTCTGGTTGTGGTGAAGGTATGACGTATCGAATACTTTGCTGAGCTTGATGAGCTGTATTGTAGTTTAGGAAGTGTCCTGAACAGTTAACGCAACATCACTGCGCACGCCCTACGTCAAGTTTGGAACCAAACTGCCTCTAACAGTGGTGCGTTCTGTTCGCTCTGTTCGGTGCTTTAGGAAGGAACTGTTAAGACTACATACAACCAGCGGAGTAAAAAACATATTCCTGGGAATGGGAGGGTGGTGCAAATTACACATTTTTACGCCCCCGTCAACCGTCTTTTAGCACCCCCTTCAGCATGCACAATAAAACTCCACATAGGAAGCATGTTTTAAAATACTTAGCTTTCTCATTATGTTCTTCATTAAAGACCTTTGCATAGAACGTTGCTTACCCAATTATGTCTTTCTCTCTCCCCCCTCACCGCCAAAGTAAAACGTTGGAGACAAGACGCCTACCCCCCCCCCCCCCAACCTTCCTGTTATGCGTCTACGTCCATGCACCCTACATTAACGCGGCATTCGTGAATTACTTCTCCCTTTTTTCAGAATCCACTGTTTTGGGGTTAAACCTGACGCAGTATCCACCTGTGGAATTTAGTTTGCTTGTCAAGATTCTTCTGAAGCCACATTCTAAAATTACTTTCCTGCTTTATTTTTGAATTCACTGACTACGATAAAGACATTTCAATGTACCTACTACGTGTCCAATAATAATTGTCCCCCCAACCATCGCTTCATCCTTTTCCCCTACACCTTACGTAAACGTGAAGGAACACCGGTTCTTCCTGCTGCGTCGTCTATCTTCGAACGTTGAACGAAGCATACATAGATTCTTCCTCGTGTTCCCACTCCCCCGCCACTGTATCTATACGTCGCACTTTCGCCCCCCCCCCACCCCGGCGCCCCACCAACTACGGCTTGGCTGCAAGTCGGGGGAGGAGGGAGTAGCAGTATGCAGCCTGTGGCCACTGGAATGTTGATGTACTTCAATGCTGCGAGGTGCTGGGGAGGGTGGGAGTGGGGGGATGGCGGGTCGACAGCAGGTCGTTAGCGCCAACCTCAGTCACTGTGCAGTGTTCCGGGAGCACAGTCACAGTCGCATGAGTGGTGTTTCAGAGCTGATATGCTGGCGATGTAACTTACTGCTAGAGAAACGTATATACAGTCATATAAGCTCGTGTAACACATTTTTTATTTCGCCTACGGTATTTTCTCGAATGAGCACCTGGGAAATTTATTTTCGTGTGCAAAACACGGCGCCCATAATTTTTGAGAACCGATCAGCTAAACTGAAACAAGTGTATAATTGATGAGCACTAAAACAAAGCTAGCTCCACGAAGAAAAACGTAGTGTTAGCGTAGGGAGCTACAGTGAAAGCCAACGTGCGCAAGGCCGTGAAAGTGGGAAAGAGGGGGGGAGGGGGGGGGGGTCGGCTGGAATTGGTAATTTTTTTGTTCAAACTGGTAACTTTATGCCCGGACCAAAGGTTTCCCCCCACCCCCACGACATAACAACGAAAGTGAAGTCTAATTTTAAAGTTTGCACTTTATATTAAACGAGGACGATTTAAAAAAAAATATACTTGGATAAGCTCTTCAGTCTTTCTTGCCTCTCCCCGCTGGGTAACTACGACCCTGATTGAGTGGCCTTATTATATGGCATTTTTTTTAAACTACAAAGGAAGCACACTGGATATCACGTGATACGGTGCCTGTATGCTACGACGGGAGTTTGTTTAAAACTTTGCTCTTTTAATTGACGGAATGTGCAGATGTGTTAACGGTACGTTTATTTAATTTAAATAAACTATAGTGTGTATATTTTAAAAGACGTGGTTTGTAATTAGCACGATGGATTAACAGTTTCCGAGTTCGGAGAATGAGTGGATGACAAAATAAAGTTTACAGATTAATTTCTTCTTGAGCTAAAAAATTAACGTAGCCAAATGAGAAGGTAGTTTGCTGACATAGTTGTTAAATTAAACTTTCACGTACTTTGACTTAATAGTTTAAACTAATGAATTATAGCTTCGGTCTGTTTCTATTCAATCTGGTCTCGCTTTCCACAAACAATCATCATGACGGGCAACCGTCCTCCTCGTAATGGATTGACTTTAAACACCCATTAATGGCTAAGCCTAAACTCTGAAACGCCGTGTTTTTTTCGAGTGGATTTTAATTATCTGTCGCAGTAAACTATTTTCCAGAGATTTTCCAGCGGTTCTAGAATGATTTACCTCACTCGTCAGCGTTGTAATTTGTTTCATATATCTACCAAAATTGTCAATACGCACAAGTTACAACGAACGTTCGTCGGCGAAGCGGTAGACAATGACGCCATTGTTGTTTTCCGTCGGCCAAAAAGTGACCAAAAGCTGTGACGAGTATCCTGGTCTCCTTCTCCGTCTCCCACTCTTCGTTTACGATGTGCCTTCCGTGTAAGTATATGTATGCTGTATACGAGTGTTTGATACGTGTGTATTTTTGATTTTGTATCTGGGCGCATGGCGTACGGCCAAGGCTCCGTGAAATAAATCAATCAATCAACCAAAAAGTGAGCTCAAACCACGGCCCAACGTAGCTTTACTAGACTGTTTAGGATTGGCTAGATTTTACAAAATCCGAATCTTATACAAAACAGGATAAACACCATTTTTGGAGTAAAAATAATTACGTTAAACTTCACAAAACGTAACTTTAAATATTGTCGCTCAATACCAGTTTCGCCATCTGGCGACAAACGCAGTTATTAGTCATAGGGCCAAAATCTGCCGCACGACGGCAGGGCAAACGGTAAATGCTGGTTGCGGAATCATCCAAGTAAGGTACTCCTCGCATACTGCGTATGTTTTATTAATTTCCTCCTGGTTTTAACAAATGTTTGTTTTTATCAACAAAGTGTTGGCTTGTTAGTATATTGTTTTTAAAATTCCACAGCTGTAATTTATGTTTTTGAATCTTGTATTCATGTGAAAGACACACACAGCCTTCCTCACTCGTGCCACAAGTTGTAAAACCTTGTTGAAATAAATTATTATTGCTATTAAAACCACTAAGAATTATATAAATTAATAACTGCTGTGATATAGACATTTGGCTTGAAAAATAAAAAAATACAGATAATCAGACCAGTTTACAAAAGGCAATAAACACGATTTAAACAATTATAGACCAATCTCATTACTGTCTACTGTTAATAAAATTTTGGAAAAATTTTTGCAAAGAAAATATGTAACTTTTTTGAAAAAAAATATAATTGACTAAAAGTACAATTTGGACATACAAAAAATAAAAGCACAACAGATCTTTTAATAGAAAGTAAATGACTTAATAACTAAGGTATTAAACCAAGGTATTTTATTAAACCAAGGAAAATACGTTAACACAGTACTTATTGGTTTACAGAAGGCATTTGACACATTCGATCAGAAAATACTATTAAAAAACGTAAAACATGGGTCTAAGAGGAAAATCTATAATATATGAAATGCTACCTATCAAATAGAAAATCTATTGTACAAATTTAGGAAATAAACAGTATTACATGTAAAATACGGAGTACCACAAGGATCTGTATTGGGGCTAAATATTGTATTTGATACTAATCATATTAACGAGAAGCTAGAAAAACACTAATATTTATTTATTTGCGGACAATAAAATTTTGATTTCTATACATAGTGATTATGACAATATGATGTTCAATTTGCAGAATGCCTTTAATATTTTAAATGATTACTCTGTGGAAAATTAATTGTTCATCAGCAAAGAAAAACCAGTTCAAATTGACATTACTGTGCCTAAAATGACACCAAAAAAAGAAATTTGGATTAAAAAAGATTATGGGGATTGCAAAAACTTAATTAATAACATTGATGATAATGAAGGATGTAATGAGAAATGTGAGACCGAAGAAAAAATATTCAACTAAATATATAGGAATTGAAATTGATAAACACTGGAACTTCAAACAACACATTACGGGGCTAATTAAAAAACTAAGACAAAAAAATCGTACCAAAGTTATCAAGTTAAAAATATATGGGATAATAAGCAAAAGAAAACTACGTATGGAACATGGATAAGTAACAACATACGGTATCGACTAGAAATATATGGAAATGCACCAGAATATTTAATGAAAAAAACTGCAAAAAACACAAAATAAATTAGTAAAAGGGATGTTTGCCGTTAAATCGATAATAAAAAATAAAAAAAAACACTGCTTAAAGAAAACAAAATAATGAAAATAAGAGTTAAAAAAACTTTATTATGTTAACAAAAATTATTTTAGTAATAAATACAAGAAATCAAGTAATAAATTACAGAATAAGAAGAATAAATGATAAATTCAAAATTCCAACATGGACAAATTTTCATGGAAAGAGAAAAAAGGAATGGTGTATTCCAAAACTAGATAATGAAATGTCAGAGAATATTATTTTGTATATTACTTTGTAATAAATGTATATTTTATATTGGAGAGACGGGAGGTTGAAATTGACGTGAAGTACATGTAAATGACCAAGTCGGATGGAAGTTTTATGGTTCAGTTTACGTGATGGAATTCAGAATACTCACCTTAGTTTACAAAGTCCCTCCTTCCCAATCTTAATGAGATGGGTGTGAAATTAATGAAAGTTACGGGGACATGACGTGACTTAAGCTGGGAGGACTGGGGAGAAGAGAAAGTTGGGGATATAATTCTAATTAATATTTACCGAAATGTTGCAGGATGATAAACCATCAGTTGCATGACAGGTTGAATTGGAGGATTGGAATGGGAATATTTACATTGGTCCTCGAGCAGTTCAATTCGTCGCAAAGGCAATGCATGGCTCTTACATTGTTAACATTGGAATATCTTTACAGTGACAATTAATTGTTGTTAGACAACGTTATCTTGGAGGAAGAGCAAATTGTTCGCCACAATCATGGGCACAAGGCTGATTGAGGTAGTGATGTTGGCCAATAATGTCAAGACACCAAAATGGTAGCTACAGAATGCTCCCCCTCCCAGGAAAAAATTCCAAGGTTGCGACTTTGTGCGCCGCTAATCTCTGTCAGATGAAATCTGAACAAATTATTAATAACATTTAATGTAAAATTTATACTTTGATAAATGTGGCGATGATGCCATAACTTATATAATGTCGCGCTATTGCTCCGTCTAGGCTTCGGTCTGTTATTGGTTCGTGTAAGGTACAAAACACCTAGGGTTTGTTAAAACTTAAAACAGCGATTTAATACGAACTCAAACGTGTGGAATTTTTAAGCGTCGGAACTCAATTATTTAAGAAATAAAATGTTTTTGAGAGGGTCTAGATAATACCCCATTAACAATGAAGCTGCGGACAGAATCAAGATTGTAAAATGATCCCAGAAGTCCTCACTTTTGAGCCATCACACTGAGTTCAACGCATCACAAGCAGTAAACCACGGTTGTTTACAATAAATATTCTAATACTCAAACTATTTTGGTCAGCTTGGCCAGACAACACTTTCCGTTAAACAAATTCCAATCTTTTGGTAGAAAATATACCCAAACTACTAATTGTTAAGATTAATTTTAACGAAACTTGATAAATATCATAGCGTAAGTCAAAAGTTCGTGTTGCAGAAATCGTGAAGCGGTAGACCAAGATAAACCACGTCAGATTGGTAACGACTGATCTTTTTCAATGACGTAATGCTTAAATAATAGCGGTTCATGAATAACAACGCAAGACATCATGCGATTGTTGCCAACTCGAACAAGTCAAAACGTCATCACGTTGATCTACGAAGAAGAAAGCTTCTCATCTTCGTCGGCCAGCCTTGCTAGCTGGCTGATAACTTCAACCACAATAATCGTAAGTATATTAGTTTCAAGGTAAAATCTTAACTCAGAAGTTTATCATTACCAATGTTAAATGTTTCAGCAAACTATTTAGACAGTTTTTACAGGGTGGTTTTTCATGTAACATTGACAAATGGAAGTGGATTATTTCCTTATTGGTGGTTTTAGCCGAAGAAAAATGACGAGTTTGATTTTGGCCGGGTCCTATCAAAATGTGTTAGGTACGGTATTGTCAGTTACTAATATGGTATCAAAAATTCGTATTGCGTAAGTTTTAATTTGCTAATAATGTAATCGTAGCAAAATTATCAATTTTTTTTAATGAAACTTATTCTACAGAGGTGTGCTCCAATACTCTGGGTGGCAAACTTGTATTTTGTTAGGCTACAGTTGGCACAAGTTACAATTTATGTTCATTTTTTTTAATTATTGTAGATTCTAAGGATTAGTTATTTACAACTGCGTTTTTCTAATCTTAGTGAGTTATTTCTTATTTCAAGTTCATTTATTGAAAATTAAAAATAGGCTATGTGTCAAAATTTGTGGCCACGAAAATCGTGTGTGCTTAATTTTTTTTAAGTGTACGCATTTTTTAGGGCATTAAATGCGTCATTCAATACAAGGATTTTTCGAAAATTTCTGTAAGTTCCTTCAGTTATCTGCATATGATAATGTGTTGCTGTTTTTCTTAGTCAATAGTTACCCTTGGCCTTAAAAAAAATGTAAGGTTGCAAATTCACGGTTTGAACGTACGTTATAATCATATATATAAGATCGCTAAATCGGCTTCCGTTACAACTTCCGGTCCACTGACAGAAATTCCAGAAAAGCAGTAATAAGAATAGTCAGACCGTGAAAGTAGATGCTACGTTAAAGGTTAGTGTATTGGTTGAATTTAGGTATTCAGTTAACACTTTATCAGCAGCAGAAGTATATGTAAATTCGTTAAATCAGTTGGGCACGTGACACCAACTTCCGTACAACTTCCGGTCCGTCTTCCGGTTCACTCACACAACCCAAAAACCAGTAATAAAAATAATCACGTTACCGTGAAAGTAGTTAATACGTCAAAAATTCGGTCAGGCTCATACGTTTGTTGTGTTGGTTGAATTTAGGCGTTTGGTTAAAACTGTAACAGCAGTCGAGGGTTCACGGTCAGTTCCGGCAAGGCCATGGACAGACCGCGCCATCTATTACCAACATAAAAAACCATGAATCAAGAAAGCAACGACACCTCGCTCCACTTCAGGCCCGTCAGCTTGCTTCTGTTTAGTGACAGACACGCTAGGAGTCTTCCAGTACCGTACGGATTGACAACCCAAAGGAATTTGTATCTAAACTAAGTGAATGCGTGAAAAGCCCTCAAGCCGTCGTTGCGCCAGATCTCCCAATTTGATCGATGCCTTTACGTGTTTAAAGTTTAAACATAAATTTTGTTCAGATACCAATCCTCTTTGGCTCTCATGCCGTCACTAACTATAATGCCGGAAGAGCATGAAGCTGACAGGCCTGGAGTTGAGCGAGGAATGCAGCTACTATCTCAGCTGGCCTCGCAAGAAAGGCAGGGCAGGGCCTCAATGGACAGGGCAGGTAGGGCAGGACGCAACAGCGCGTACGATGATAACGTGGAAGTTTGGACGAATGATTGGAAATGATCACTGTTAAGGTGGAAGAATATAATGGAAGTGATCATTACATAGAGGGAACCATTAGCAGTGGAGATGGGCCGTGGGAGGGGGTCCGCTGATACAAGACATCAGGCAAAACAAAAACAATAACAGAAGCAATAACAAACGCCGGGTGGGATATTTCAGTGCCAAAAAATAGTAGGGATGAACGAACGGCGGGGAGGGGATTTTAGAAGTTTTAGTAAAAAAAAAAAAAAAATAAGGGTGAGCATCAGGATGGGGTTCATTTCGAACCGAGTATGGAAGTAAAATGAGTTGGGGGTAGAAATGAGTGGCAGTAGTGGCGCAATAAAATCTGTGTTCGAAATTTTGATGACTCTATTCTTTTCACACAAAAGGCAAAAGGTTTTCAGCAGTTCCCCAGCGAAAATATTAGTGCTTTCCTATAGGTTGAGCCCAGCCGCTGCTCCCCCCCCCTTCCTCCTGCGCTTTGGCGCCATGCCTGGGTGAGAATGGAGGGAATTTTTGAAATTTCTGTTCAAAAAAAATTGTAGGGACAAGCTACGGGGGGGGGGGTGTAAATTTTCAGTGCAAAAAAACTGACACGGACAAAAGTGACAAGGAGTTTTTTTATTTCAGTACAAGAAATAAAAAAAAAAGTAGGGATGACGACTGGGGCTGGAGGGTAGGGGAATTTTCAAAGTTTCAGTACAAAATACACAAAAACGTAAGGAAGAGTGTCCAGGGATGGATAGGGCATATATCTGAGGGGGGGAGGGGGGGGGGTAA
>JAHWFP010043583.1:22267-40619 GCA_023313725.1 Lithobius niger | reverse complement strand
AGTAGCCAGTTGAGGATGTGGCCATAGCGACTAAGGCGCTATGCAAGTGATCTGGGGCGAACTGGGTAGCCGGTTCGAATCCGGGTCATGCCACTCCGACGAAACGTAAGTGCATAAAGGTGGCTTACTGAACTACGTTATTTCTAGTGTATGTTTTTCGCTGTTGGCATGTTTCCGATTTTCCTTAGTATTATTTCCAGCGATTTGTTTCTATTTATTTCTAATGAACACCAGCACAACCAGCCTGGATAAAGGCACGACACTACCAAATTTATGAGAGTTAAATAAGCACATTTTAACATGACTTCAGTCTAATAGTATCGGACTGTGTGGCATGCCAGCGCATTGCACCGGGGTACAACCCTTGTAAAAATTAACCATTGTAAACTGAATTACCCTCCCCCCAGTTCTAGTTAATAAGGTATTGATTTTAACTAATATCATCAAATACCATACACAAGTTCTAAATCCCAAGTACATTTTAGAAAAAAACTAAGCTCATTTGATAGTTTCTGCTGAGCACTAAATTCATTGCCAAATTAATAAACTACCTTATTACTACCTTACCACAAATTTGGAGCACTTTCCATGGTTGCAGAAACCTATCAACCTAGTTTTAAATTTTGGGCAATAATGGTAGCACCCTCTCGTTGCCATCATATTATTGCATGGTAACATCTTTGGGTTCGGCTATATTGCTACTACACTAGTGGATAGAACATACACTGCTGTAGGTTAACACAATGAGATTTATTCAAGTGAGCATGCCGTCTTGTACACAGTGTCACATGACCTGTAAAGGTTATAAGACGGCGTGCTCACTTGAATAAATGTCCTTATGGTGTTAACCTACAGCAGTGCAAGTTTACGATGTGTCTACACAATATACGCTTCCTGTATTATGGGAGTATGGTTATGCTAAGCTGTGACGGATGACACCCGAGTAACTAAATGGCTACCTTGTGGAGCCTCAATGACGACAACACACAATGTGATCTTCCTAAGTGATTCACGTCTACCAACCACAAGAAATCACCAGGTTTAACACGAAAGAAAATGATTTGCGTGTGGGAGGGTGGGGAAGCACCAGATCCTATTTTTCCTTGTTTCTCAGAAATTGGGAGTCGGAACACAATCCCCAACAAATGGCCTTCATCCCTTATAGGATTGTTGTCGTCGTTTTCCGGACCAAAATGAATAGTCTCGGCGATATTTAGGACGTTCCCCCACTTTCCCTCAATATATTACCTGTTTCTACAATTTATTTTTTTCTTTCTTCTGTTTATGACAGCGAATGAATATCAAAACCAAAATCTGCAGGAAAAGGCAACGACCGATTTATTTTGCCAGTTTGCCTGCTTGTTGCTACCAGCTATATGGTCTAAACGGGTCGTAACCCTTCAGTACATAGCGATAACCATAACCAGACCAGGTCCTAGCAATGCAGGCCAGATCTAAAACAAATGTACCCCACAAAACGGCACATAACCTTCACCAATCCAGCATCGTAATTCAAGCCAATCGTTCATTATTATGGGGGGTTTCTGGAATTCCCAAAATTGCAATTGTAGATTTGAGTGTCACCAACTAGATTTCGCTTCCCAAACCAGAGCCAGTGCGCTCCCTAAAACCGATCAAACTCCCTTTTTTCCCTAGATTATTATTTTTTTACCCTCTTGGTATGGCTAAAATGGTCCAATTCAACCGATTGGCAGGGAACGCAGTTCGGACCGCAAATGCTTGAATGAACATCCATCCAACCAACAACAGCAACAGTCAAGAAGATGACGATGGGTCAATGGCATGGAAGCCTGTTTGAAGCCTTCATGACACACTGTTGTCCCTGCAAAGGCAGTAAAAAGATGGTGCTGGACTGGTGTAGCGTCAAGTGAGAGCTTGAGAGAGCATTGGCCACCAGACCTAACCCAGCAAGCAGGGGGTGCAGCGTACGGAAGCAAGGTACATCGTCTTTTCAATTACGTCACTCGTTGGTATTCAAGGTAAGGCTGTTCCAAGACTTGCTTTTGGCTAACGGACGTGTTTCGGCGGCAGACAGCTAAATGTTCACCGTGAAATTTGCCAAAGACTAGTTAAAATTGTCGAAGTACAGCAACGTATACGGAATTCTAATGCCTAAACCCATAACAGCCAGTAAGATCTCCGAGACATGACAAGTGCATACTATTCATTAATTTTACGATTAATAGAAACAAGCAAAAACAGTATACACAAACTCGGGAGCAACCAATGTGACACATGCTGTGACTAGCCTAGGCTGCCATTATAAAGGATCTTCTTCGTGCCCAAGTTCGGGTTGTAGTTGAGTATTGGACATTGGAATATTGATAAAATGCCATTATCTTCCTTTTGTAAATCGGCTCATAAATTTTATTGAATATTAAATCCATCATACGTAAATAATTTTTTCCGTACCAAGCTTCGTTTTTAAACAAACCGAGTTTTAAGTGATCGTCTACTCGTTTTTCGCAATCTGTCCATACTATTGCTACATGGGACGGACTCCAAGGAACAAGAGCACGCCTAGTGGCAAACGCTTACCACTCCATGCCTTTGCCACTATTTGCCACTCCATGCCTTTTGTACGATCAAATATCAACCGGATGAGTTACACAAATTTGAAAAAGGTTTCTTAGTTTTGTTCATCTTAGCACTTTGTATATCATCGACAATGTGGAGTGTGGGGACTGTCTAGTGATACTTTATTGAAATCATTCACCACAGTGGAACAGCTCATGACATAATTTAAGGTGGATTTGTATATTTTTATCTTGTTTATCTGAGGAAGGTATTGCCACTTGTAATGTATTTTATGGTACCAAAATATAAAACACTTAACACTTATTATGTGACCTCATGAGAAGTGGTGGAGTACAAAGCGAGAGTTACAACATGTTTACTGCCATGAATTTATAAACTCCTGGTTAAACTAAGATGAGAACAACTTGGTCAACGACCCTAATCAGAAAAAAAATTACACTGAGTGTAAAGAATATTATTTGGTAATTACAGAATTGATTGGTCTCTTCTAAAGGACACAGATGATCGCAGTGTTATGTACAAAACAAGGGAAGCAGCCATAACAGCTATTTACAACCCAAGTACAAGATTTAACCCTAACAAGATTTAACCCTAAAGACAGAAGATGTTAGTTCTGCCATGGATGCCAACAGAATTATTGGAAAAATGTAATTAAAAAATAAAATAAGGGCAAAACTTAAAACAATTAATAATCCCTCTGTGAACTTGACGTATAACTGCCGAATTCAAAATAAACTGGTAAAAAGCGAAATTAAAACGCAACACAAGACGTTTCTCAAGTAACTGTTAATGACAACAAAATCTATGTGGGATAAATTAACAAAATTCTGAAAAAAGAAAAGTTAATATCGACGAAGAAATTGCTGGCAACTTCAAGAATGTCAATATAAAGGAAACGAGGAACAACGGTTCAGCAAGTACCTAAGTTTAAATCTAAATTCCACAGAACAAATAATTGTAAACAATTAGTTAATGATAGAAATAATAACTAAAATAAGGAAAAAATATACATAATGAATGTTCTACAAAGTGAAAAGTGAAGTAAAAGTAAAGGATTTTTTATGTATCACGTAATACAAAGTAACATAATTCAGGTTATTTCCTTAAAAAAATAATAAGCGCTATAATTAAACAAGAAGTTGGTATGATGCTTTAAAACTAAGTCATTTGACCAAGTTTGCAACATCTATAAATGAGTGAACCAGGCGTCACACTTACTACTCATGTCACACTCCAGAGGTATGCCCTCAGCTGGGGTACAGATTCGTCGTTGCCTATTTGGCCCGGCCTTCTACAGTGAGAGCCAAGCTCAGCGCATTGTTGGGGCTCGTGGTTGGGGGAACAACTCCTCAGCATGAGTTCTATGGCGGAAATTCGGTATCCATACATTTCCCGACACTCATTTTCCCGACACTCATTATCCCAACGGTACGGTTTTCCGACAACGTTTCCCGACAGTACCTTTTCACGACAGGTACTTTTTCCCGACAGGCACATATTCCCGATAGGACCTTTTCCTGACAGGCACTATGCTCAAAACTTCTAACTTTAATTTGCTAGCAGGTTAGTTTCTTGTGCCAGCAGTGATTGTTAAGCTGCCAACAATGAATTTATGGCCAGAAGGTCGTAGTCGATATTCCTATAGACAAAGCCTTTGTTACGAAAAGAAGAATAAAAAAGAAACCTGGCAAAAGTGCTTATACCGCACGCATATGGTCCTCGTCGTGAATTTTGAATAATGAACCATTGCTACAAAGACATTGTTGGCAGAACTCACTAGTGAGAAAGACATTTTTGCAAGTTTAGTCAAGGCTTTGTTTATTGCTTCTGCTCGTTTTACAGGGGTAATTTCTCTCCCCCTTCCCCGTCGACATAACTTGGTAAAAGGATTGTTGCCCACTCCATCTGCAACGAAACACTAGCTTTGGGATCAACAGCAGTTCAGATGTTAATTTTGTTAGTCAAGCCTATCATTGGTAATATTCTTAATTATGCAAAAACTAATTAATCAGGAACTAATTTTGAATTTTTAGGAAGCACTAGCAATGTTGTAAAGAAATGTTTTCTTTTTTCATTCGGTATCTAATTTCCCATTTGGCAATACCCTAGTGGGAACTCAACAAATGAATTTTCACCCCCATTATTTAAATATTAAATTCAAAGGGCAACAGACATAGATTCTCGGACTGTTTTGGTTTATTATCATTGTGATTACATCTACAGGCAGTTTTTTTGGCTGATTGTTTTATGCTGCATTCCATTTAAATCATTATGATTGTATTCTTCGACTACATACAAAGTAGTGAGATTGTTATAAGCCTCATTAAAGTTTATAAAAATGACTGCTTTACTCACACTAATATATAAAATTAGAAAACGAACGAAAACGAACTCTTTTGATGGTTTAATTAAGAGTTAAATGATCCGAAGTCAAAACAGGAAAGGGACACAAATAAACTTTCCTGTAAAGTTTCCGATAATGCATTGTTGCTCTACTGTTTGGTCTTCGTAAAACTTTACTGTTGTATTCAAATGTTTTTAACATTTTTACACAGGATAGATCAAATAATGATTGGTGCAGTCTACTTGACTAAACAACATTGCTGGAAATGTTTAAAAACTAATAGTCTTAGTGTGCTTAGCACAGCTCTAGAGGTAATAAGGGTTCGTGCGAGTCCTTGAAAACCTGAAAACGTCCTGGAAAGTAATAATGAAATTCCTTGCCAGGAAAAAGTGCTTAAAATCTTGAAAAACGATGTATCATCAGTAGGGTGAGTAACGGAAAGTAGATGAAGTAGCTGAAGAACGCAGGTGGTTTGCGCGCCACCAAAAACCTTCGACACCAGCTTCTTTTATTTGCTAGCCTGATGTGTAACGTGAAGGATTCATTCAAATGTTTGGCAAATTTATCAGTGGCTTATACTTCAAGAAAAGAAATGCTGCCCACACCTAGAATATTTTCTATCTTTCCTAGAAACAAGAACAACTTTTTTTTTAAATAGCCTAACTGACGCCATTTGTTTTCCAGTACTGCTATTAAGTCTTACTGCACAAGAAAAAAAAACTAATACAGCGTAAATACGAAATTGCCATGTGAACAGGTGGTAACCTCGATTAATAAAGACACTACGCACTAAAGCAAGTAGGACAGTAGACGAAAATAAGTTTAGAATGCTAAGGCTATACCTGAACTCTCATAGCAGGGCCCCAAATCGGTCAACTACGGTAATAATTGTTGTGTAATATTGTCCCCCTTTTCATGCAACACGAACGGGTTGGCTGTGGGAGGAAATAGATGCTTCCAATTATTTACTTGGAAAGAAATCAGTAAATTTACGTTTTGTCTGGCCTAAACTTGTAAAAAAGATTGTACTACATCCATAATTGACTGTTCTAATAAGTGTGGGCTTGAGTAGGTGATGAGCTTCCCCCCCCCCCCTTCGACCTCAATACTCAGATCACCACCAGAAAATAAAACAATAAAAAAAATTGCATGCTAAATTTGAAATCAAATGAATAAATTTAACTTTCATTTATTTTATTTTTCATAAGTTAACTTTTAAATTCATTTAAATAAAATAAAAATAGATAACACCGGACAATAGTATAGTAAACCACACGTGTTAGAGGTGCTAATAATTGTAACCATAGATAAACCCAAGATATGGGTTCAAGTAGGCCTACTGAATTTGTTTGTTGGGAGGGGATACGAATAACCGAGAGACAGTTTTAATACCAACAACAGGAAAAGTAATACAGATTTTATGCAGTCCACGATATCAATCTACCCCAAAACTAAACTAGTTGAAGACTTTTGCCAAGCTTTTCGGCCGTGTGAAGTCTTGATTTAAAACGAGCTCTTTCGCCAAGCTAATCCAAACGAGTAATAGTTCGAAGGTTAAATGAAATATATGAAAATTTCTTACAGCACAATTTTCAATTAATTCATTTAACGTTTGAAGTCGGTGGGATTAGCTTATCGAAAGAGCTTAGCATTTGATATCACGACTTCACACGGCCGAAAAGCTTGGTGGGAATCCTTAAACTTTGTTTTGGGGTAAATATCAGGTCGTTTTGGTCTAAATTGATGTAATTCATTTGAGATGGAAACACCAATCTAATTTTCTGGTCCACTTCTTTTTTTTTTGTTGGCTTTCGTTACATTTTGAGGACAGCAGTTACCTTATTTCAAATGATCAGTATTTCTTATTAGTACTGCAGTATCTCCTTGCAAATGCACGAATTCATTTAATGCTCAGTTTACTGGAGTAGCTTTTCTTTAATGTTTTGTATCTTTATCAATTACAGTTTGCTGGAATCAAACACTTGAGCTTCAGTCTACGTCCTGCAGCTGGCGTTTGCTGATTGACATTGTTGCATAATAACAATATTTAAAACAATGTAAAACAATCATTCTAGTCGTTCAGAGCTCCCTAACCTCTGAACCACTTGAGTAATTAGAAAGATCCATATGGAAAGGGCACATCTGCAGTGCAATATCGTATGAAATGAGCAAATAATTAGCTTTATTCACCGCATGGAAGAATTTATTTTTGTGAAACAAAAATATCGTTAGCCAGTAACTAGTAACTAGTAATTAAGCAAATTTCGAAGTTATTCACGTCGTTTTTCGACAAGAAAACGGTAAGCTGTGTCACTAACAGTGACTTTTATGTTGTCAGGCGACCAAAGTTTCCTGATAAAACAAATTTCAGCATTTTCTGTTGCGTTGTTCATTATTCGCAGATGTGATGTGACGTGTCTAGTGGATATATATATTTTCCTAATACATATATTCCTAATACTTAATTCTTATTTTAATGCGACACTTATTAACAAATTCCAGTTACGTTAAGTAAGCAAACTCCCGTTATCAGTAAATAAACACTTGTCTTCTTAGCTCCGTTTCCGTTTCTCTTCAAATTTCCGGAAGTAGACGCCAGTTTTAGTATGAGGTGAAGTGTGTAAGAAGAGGCACAGTCGTGAAAATTTAAAATAGTAGACCAGCCAACATTACAGCTTGCATTTGCATTGTTAGAAGAAGAGTAGGCTATACAGCAACAACTGAATTGTCTAGCTAAATTGTCCTTCTTGTCGTCGTGTGGTATTTAACCCTGCTTTGTTTTGTGATCCCTAAAAACTAAAACTAAAAAATAAATAAAAAAAACAGAGCAGCACCGAAACAAGCCATTATTACAACCACATTGTTTATGTTGATGTCGTCATCATTTTGGCCGGCTGCTGATTGATTATTTTATTGAGCTTATAGGAGTACATACCACTCGCTCACATACTATACTGAACTTACTAACTTAACCTTCCATAACACTAAACCAAATACCCAACAGAAGGCCACACAACATCGACAACGGCCTGCTGCTTATAGCGAGGTAACAATGGCGTTTAAACAATGCATTTTTCCCCACTCATTGATTCCTTAAGTCTGGTCTAACAATCACAGATGTAGCAACGGAATCATCACCCTGCAAGTTAAAGTTAGAAGTTTGGAGCATAGTACATAATGTTACTTGAAGTATGTAAAATAAAATGTATAAGTGTTAATTCATAATGTATGAGTGTATTATTGTTGCAACCGACTCATGTGGGGTGTATGTTTGGACGTAAAATTTAAAATTGTTTTCTAGATTATTGTTTTTTAAAACTCGCACAAGCTGTTTTAATGCAGTTTCGAGGGTTACGATTGTAACTATTTTGAAATAAATTATTATTATTATTATTATTATGAGAAAATAATCTTATCTTCAGAAGTCATGTATCGATCATATATATGTAAAAAGTAAAATTGGTAAATCCAGAGGTGGAGTTTTGACAGAAAAAGTTGCTGATCATTATTGGACAATGAGTTGGATATAGAATCAAAAAAAGGTTAAAAATGAAGTTAAAGCAAAGGATAAATAATAAATTAAAATGAATTAAAATATATAAATAAAAATAAACAAAGCGAAAAGAATGGATTACAGACGAATTAGTAGATCGTATAAATAGAAAGAATAAAATGTGGACTGAACTAAAAACTTTGACAACTAAAAATGAAGAGTTAATAGTAAAATATAGAATGGAAAAAATTATTGATAAAAAAATTAAAGAATGCAAAAAACAATTCTTTCAAAATAAGAAATATATTACAAAAAAGTAAGAAATCGATATGGAAGCATGATAAAAAACAAATTGACGATGACGACTGACGACTTTCAGTTTAGACTATATTGTAAATGAATTTAACAAAATCTTTTCGAACCAAGTAATAGAACTGAGAACTATAAATAAAGATGAACATGACATATATGAAAAAGAAAATTTTTCAAAAGAAATAACAAAAAAGAGGATTAAATATACGAAACAGACTATCTATTTAGAAAAAGCAACAGAGAAGGAAATATAAATATTATAACAGATCTAAATAATACAAATGCGACAGGAATAGATAAAATAAAAACTGATAACATTAAAAAAAAACGAAAGAAAACACTGCAAAAGCAATATGCAAGCTAATAAATGCAATGATCACACATGAAGTTTGGCCAGAGCAGCTAAAAATTCAAATTATAAGACCAATACATAAAAAGGGAAATAAGCAAGACCTAAATAATTATCGCCCAATTGCTTTATTGTCCATAATTGATAAAATTTTGGAAAAATTTTTTGTAAATAAAATATGGATTTTTTTTGATAAATGTAAAACTCTAACATCACAATTCGGATATAGAAAAAATATAGGTACAAACGATTTATTATCGGAATTAAATGACGTAATAACAGGGTTAAATGAATATTGGAATTATTTTAATGGATCTAAAAAAAAGCTTTTGATACTTTGATAAAAAAATTTTATTACAAAAGTGTTATAATTTAGGATTAAGAGGAAAAATACACAATTTTATAAAAAGCTACTTAAATGATAGAAAGACAATTGTACAAGTAAAAGAAAAAGATAGTTTTCCAATAGTAAGTAAATACGGAGTACCACAAGGATCTGTACTAGGACCCCTTTTGTATTTAATTTATACAAATGACATTGTAGATATTGTAGAAAAAACTAATATTTTCATGTTCGCTGATGATACAGTTCTAGTATCTATAAATAGGAACTATAATGAAATGCTAAATAATTTACAACACGACTTTAATATAATAAATGATTATCACATTGCAAATGAATTGTTTATAAGTAAATAAAAGAATTAAAATGGATATTACAGTACCAAAAATGAAAATTAAAAATAAACATGGATAATAAAACATTATGGAAATTGTAAAAATTTGAATTACAAAAATCAAACTTATCCCTGTAGTGATAAATGCTTTAAATTGGAAAAAAAACCAAACAATAAAATACTTAGGAATTGAAATTGACAAAAATTGGACGTTTAAAATGCATATAAAAGGAATGGTAATTAAACTAAGGAAACTATGTTCCAAAATTTATAGATTAAGAGAAATACTAGATAAAAAACAGAAAAAAATTATTTTTGAGCCTTGGGTCGTAAGTGTAATTACGTATGGCATGGAGATTTATGGACAGACATCAGAGTACCTACTTTACAAGATATGTTTGGGGATAAATATAAAAAAATAAAAACGGAAATACTCGTTAAAGAAAAGAAAATTATGAAAATAAGGCAAATAAAAAATTTAGTTATAATAACAAAGTATTACTTTGACAATAAATTTAAGGTAAAAATATATCAATTGGGTGAAACAAGATCTATAAAGAATAGTTATAAATTACCGGCTTGGAAAAATAGTTATTGTAAGAGTAGACGAGAGTATTTTATTCCTGATATATTCAATGAAATTCAAAATATTTAATAAATTGCTTGAATAAAGAGCTGTTTAAGAAGAGCATAATGGAGCTCATCTTTCTTAATGAAAAATAAAAAATAAAAAATTTATGAATATAAAATTAAACGGATAAAACATAGACTTATAAACCATGAAAATAAATTGTTTGCTAATGTATTGAATTACGATAATGTAAAAAAAAGGCGTTTATGTTACTAATTTGCAATCTTCGCATGTATAGGTTAATGTATGGTGACGTAATTAATATTTGTATTGTTCAGAATTATTGTTTATGAATCTCGCACAAACTGTTTTATTACAGTTTCAAGGATTACGTTTTTGTAACTGTTTGGAAATAAAATTATTATTTATTATTATTATTTATTATTATTATTATTACGTGTATTACAACGTTCAGTAAATATTTTGCGATCAGATATTTCATAATGACTCATTAATTTTGTTAAAAACGACTGGATAGTAGAAACAAACCTTTTTGTTGGCTTCGATTAACCAATCGTCGTTGGCTTTGACGATTGGTTCGAGGGCAAAGACGTCACCAACTAAATCTCGCTCGTGTATACTTTACCACAGGAAATAGCTATGCTCAGACGTGTTCATTTGGACTGAAAAGACCCAGTAGAACGGTCGAAGAACTGCCCTAAAGTTAATAATAATAATAATAATAACTTTAGGGTTTATTACGCTGTAATGTTTTTCTTTATATTAACCAAAATCTCTATATAGATTTTGGTTAATATAAAGATAAACATATTACAGCGTCATAAAAATGACCGCCATGCGATATACTGATCTGTACTATCTCCGAAACGGATATATCAATATTATCCTGAGACCTATTGTTAGAAATATAATTGAATTTGCCAGCAGAACTGCAAGGACAATGTATGCCGTAAGTCTCTTACTATATACTATATATATTATATTATTATAATATACTAGCGGAGTCGCTGGCTTCGCTCGCTCATTCCGCCTCATCTCGCTACGCTCGAGGAGCTTATATGCTGCAACTCATATGCTGCTGACAAACATTCCACATCTAAGACGATCAAGCAAATGATCAGAGTGCAGTGTGCGTTTTTCGTGAGGCTTCAGTTCATAAACAAATTAACTGAACGAAAAATGGCTTCGTCGTTAAAACAAGACACGACCTAACTCTTAAAGTGTATTGTGAATTTTCCCTTTTCTTAGGAAATAGGATGGCCATTTATTTCTTTATGTATACAAACGGGCTATTTTTGTATTTTTGTATTTTTGTATTTTTAAAACTAAGGTCCTTTCCCCCCCTCCTTCCCCCTGATGCGCCACTGAACCAAACGTAACCCAATCTACATCCCAGGTCTTGGGGCGCAGTTTCCCCAGCATGATGCCCCCCCCCCCCCCCCGCCAATCTGGGAGTAACACTGACCCAAACATAATCTAATCTAACATAACGTAACCGGAATGTATCGGAATATTAAAATATCGATTAAAAAAAAATATGGTAACATAACTGAAAGACCCAAACTACACACACTGCCCTGGAAATTATTTAGTCCCAGGTCTTTTTTTTTCGGGGGGGGGGGGAGGGAGGCAGTTGTGGCAGCTTGCCTTCTCCCCCACCTCTTCCCGGTGTGCCACTGAACCGAACGAAACTAAACGTAACAACATAAGCCAATCCGAAGTACGTGCCTGCAAACGCAAAAAGGTCGGTAAAAAGACAAAAAGCTGGCTGGTGGTGACATAACAACCCAAATGAATGACCTAACATAACATCTAAGTACGTGCCTGTGAATGTAAAAATAAAAAAAAGGGCGTTGTGACATGGCGGGACAGACCGAAATTACATAAATTTCTTGGTTTACGGAATCACACTAAAAAAAATTTAAAGCCATTGGGAAAATAACTTCTAAATAAAGACGAATTAACGTCTCTCACGCCATTGACATATTATCCCCACAGCTCATGTTGGCACCATGTGCGCCATGTTGCGATAATTGCGACCGATATTTCTGATCATTCCGCCTGCTCCGTACTTTTCTTCTGTGATTGTAGCGCTATCTACGATCCATGTAGTGGCGAATCGTGGCGAATCTTAGCCTAAATAAGCCAAATCGAAACATAAAAAGCGAAAATTCGTTCAGTAGGTTACATAATGGTATAGTATTGTGAATTTAAAATCGCAACACAAAAACCTTCCCCCTTCCGATGTGCGCCTAAACTGCCAATGGGCCAGGAGGCGAGACACGCTATTTCTCCCCAGTCGGCCTTGGCTTGAAGATTCCTTATCCATCCCCTCTACAAGGCCGACTTAACACTCTTGTACGCGAGGTACTGCATGCTTGAACTAAACATGCTTGGTAATTTTATCAAGGATACTCTGTCGAGCCCTACGGGTCTCTTTTATACCACTCTTGGTACAGATTATTTTATTTTTTTATTTTTTATTCAAATAAATAGTGCTGCGGAAGCTGCACAGTAAAATCGACGCTAGAGACGAACACCAGGAACCACACGTAGCTTTTATCTTTTGTTACTACCAAACTGTACATGGGTTTCCTTGTTTCACATATTTTAAGAGTTTCACTTAGAAACCATCTTCTTTCCCGTTACGTGTGATGCGTTGAAACAGGAACCGCATGTCGCCTTTGACGAATATAAAATAGCAAAATAGTATCTCATTAATTTTGCTCTGTGGATCTCACCCATCCCACACTTTACCTGGGTTTTGTAATTTCACTTAGCACAACTTCTCTGGATTATTGGTAAGGAGTGAACCATGTAATGGGTTAACGTATACACTACAGGTCGAATGTTGCTGTTTAAAACATTACAAACATAGACGTACCTGAAATTGCTAAGGTTATTTCTGGGGAAAGAGGGACAATATTATTTTTTAAATTCAAATAAATTGTACTGCATAAGCTGTACAGTACAAGTGACGACAGGCACCATCAGACCACTTGTAATTTGTTACTACGACATTCTTCATTGGTTTTCATGTTTCACGTATTTTAAGAAAGTTTTGAGCTGTTAGACTTATGAAAGTTAAACCTACGCAAAGCTTAACTCGTACCCAAAGCTGCTCGTAGAGTAATAAAAATAAAGAAAGAACCAGTTGTTGGTTTCACGTGTACACTACCGGTCGATTCCTGCTGTTTGAAATGTTGCAAATGCAGATGTAAAATATTCTTAATACCTTTTTCAGTTGTTAATGTATTTGCTTTACGTGATTTAGTATTTTTAGTATTTAATCTTTTTCGTATCGTTGCGTAATGTGATTTAATTTAAATGCTAAACAGGTTTTCTGTCGTATTGGATTTTAAACAGCCATAAACCAACTCCAACAGCTTTCCCACCCGTGAACTGCACGTGCTTCATTCTTGAATGAGGGCTATTCAGATTTGATTTGATTTTCTTTATTGAGCCTAAGAAACCTGTACGCTATTCGCTCATATTAACTGCTACTTACGCTATAACACAGACCCCCGCTACAATGCCAGGATACCACAGAATTGGACGAATACAACTACAACCAATGCACCGTGCAGGGGTGTGGGAAAACCGGGGGAAAACCGACATGGCCCATCACCTACCGAACAGTTGAGTGGCCCTGCAGAACCCTATGACTCTGCGTAACACACACCTTCCTGGACCAACAAGTAGTGGGACACCCAGAATCGCCCGTAGTGGATCACCACCTAAGTCAGTACCAAATCGACGGTACCGAGCCCACAAGGGGCAATCTAGTAGAAAGTGGTGAACCGTTTCCTCTCCCACACACACACACAAGGCCGAGCTGGCCCAGCCCATGCGAGCCCAATATGCTCGGAGCTGTGCATGGCCTGTACGAAGACGAGATGTCCAGCTCGCATCCCGACGAGAAAGGCTGTTAAGAGTGCTCGGGACCGTAGTCAACGGATGCACCCGAAACAACTGCCGCCCTGTTTCTCCACCAACCCATCTTACACCCCATTCTTCTTCAAAAACCCTCCGCACCACAGGACGTAAGTCCCGTGGGCCCAGGGCTATGACCAGACGTTCCCCCCTGCCCCTCAGCCCAAGTTTCGCAAGACCATCTGCCAACTCGTTACCAAAGCTCCCTGAATGACCCTTAACCCACCCGAACTAAAGCCGTTTTGCCTTGCACTCCCAAAACGAACAGCTTCCACCCAATCTCGTACGCAACCGTATGAGAACATCGAAGGGTGCAAAAGTTCTGCCGAAGAAAACCCACAACCGCCAAGGAATCCGTCATAACACAGAATTCAGGCAGCCCCAGGTCCATCCCGACACCAAGCGCAACCGAGATTGCAGCCAGTTCCCCCACAAATGCCGACAGGAGAAAAGCAATCGAGTAGCTGTACTCTAACTTAAGTTCCGGGACACACACCCCCACTCCACCCTTGAGATCCACTGGCTGGAAGGAGGCATTACAAAACACCAGGGTACATGTTGAGGGAAGCCACCCCCGAGCACCTGCTTCCAAAATGGAAGACTCTGCAACACCTCCCCAGACCCAAGGGGCTGGGGGGGGGGTTACCAAGGACGGGACTGGGAGGCCACCAAGAGCCCCCCCACAGAACAAGGACGCCCCTGCCCCCGGAGCGCCCAGCAGATCACGAGCTGCCTGAGACAGGGACTGATAATCCAGAAGAATGCGTGCAAGGGGGTCCCCCTCTCCCTTGCAATTGCCCGGTGACACAGTCTCACCAACAACTCCTTAGCCCGCACATCAACCGGGGACTCGCCAGTTTCAACATGCAAGGCATTAACTGGCGTAGACAGCAAACACCCTGACACGACCCGCAGGCCCTCATTTAGAGCCACCTGAACCCCACAGAGAGCCTGTCGCGTGCCGACAAGCATCGGGATGTGAAAATCTACACAAGAGCGCAGATACACTCTATAAAAGGAGACCAATGTGCCCCGTCTTGCCACTGACTTGTTGCTGGCTAGGGACTTAAGCACCCCAGCCTAGCTGCCACTGTCTTCTTGATCGCAGCCACTTCGTGAATCCACCGCAGCTGAGGGTCGAGCCAGTACCCTAAGTACCGAACCTTGGCTGATGACCGAACAACAGTGCCATAAACTGTAATTGTCCCATCAAACTGCTGGCCTCGACGGAACATCATCATCTCCGTCTTAGTACTAGATAGCTGCAGGCCCCTAGTGGCTAGAGCACTGGATCCACCGTTAACCGCAGTTTCCAGGGCTGCAAGGACTGCTGGGAGGTCAGCACCAGAGAGCCAGACTGCAACATCATCCGCATACGCAACTACATTCACAGACTGGCTCAATTCCACTAGTACAGCATTGATAGCAACCGCAAACAAAACAGGGCTAAGGCAACTGCCTTGAGGCAAACCTCTGTCAGTGTACCTAACAGCTGACCAAGCCCCACCTACTCTGGTGGCGACCCCGCGCCTGCCCAACAGAGCCAAAACATCCGCCTGCAATTTCGAGCTGACATCCAGTTACTTCAGCGAATGAGTGACCCACGCCACATCAACCACGTCGTAGGCCGCCCTAATATCGAGAAAGACAACCACCGCAAAACTATCGTTAAGCCATGCCTCCCGAATCCCAGACTCGAGGTACAGCATAGCATCTGGTGCCCCTCTGTGCTTTCGAAAGCCAAACTGAGCGCCGAAAAGTCCCGACGTACCCTCCAATTGCCAAACAAGACGGTTAACAAGCATCCTCTCGTAAACCTTACGGCACACGAGAGGAGGGATATGGGCCTATAGCTAGTCACAGCTGACCGGACCTTACCCCTACCTAACACTGGGGTAATAATGGAAAACATCCAAGAGGGCGGCACTGGTGCCCCCTCAAAACGGCTCTGAAGAAATGCAAGAAACGCCCCATGCTCACTCACGGTCAGCTTTTGAAGCTCCCCGTAAGTGACCTGTCAACTCCTGGAGCACTGTCAGGACGACAAACACCCAGAGGCGCTCTGAGCTCAATTACACTCAGTGGAGAATCAGCACCGCCCTCTTCCCCATGGGCCACCCCTGCCCCTTGGGGGGGAGGACCTTTAGGGGAGTCATACACCGCGGCAAAATTTGCTTTAAAAGCCTCTGCCATGCATGGACCCTGAAGCACCTCACCCGCCTGATCAAAAACCCAAGCAGTGAAGGAGCGTGCATCTTGGGGGCGGAAGAGCCCAGACCCGGACATACGGCGCTTCAGATGCTGCCGCTCACAACAACCGTTGCCCCAATACATTGTTGCTGCACGTTCCTGAAACGTTCGAAGCTCTTACGAAAAAAATCTGTCAACAATCAATGACGTCACATGTTGTTGCGGTATTGTTGCGGAGGCTAGATTTTCGTTAATTTGGGGCATTTAGGACCCTTCTCGTTTCTTAAAAATACGCCTATGCTAAAAACGGTTTAATTTTCTGTCTTTCGACACACTCACATTTTTGTATACCTACATATATACATATACCGACCGTAAGTTTTTAATGATTAAGATTATATTATTAATTATAAACAAAAATGGAACGTTAAATGTTTAGAGTAAGGGTCTAAAAGTCAAAACCTAGAAGGAACACGGACAAGCTTTGACAGTCAGGGTCTAGGTGTAAAATTTTGTAAGAGGCTGATAAGCATTAGACCTTTACTACTAAGGTGGTTAGCTTATAATTCTACTCTGTTCGGACAGAACGTGTGTATGAACGGTTGTAGCAGGTTTTCTTTGTTCTTAGAATATTTTTATGGAACTTTAAGAACATAACGTTCTTGTGAAGCTTGGCATTCATGCGTTAGAATTGCAAGTCTTTTCATGCTTTAGAATTGTTATTAAATTTCGTAGATTTACAGTTGATAACCGGTAATACTCTCTGCTGTGAATACCCTGCCATGTTACTAAATCGAAAAATAATTTTCAACATAAAGCAAAGCAGCAAACGTATACCATACTACCACTGGATCATCACATGGGTCATTGTAGGTGGATTTCCAGTTTTTCGTCAAAATTTATTTATTTCTGACCACCGGGTAGTAAGGGTCTAATGCTTACCAGCCTCTTACAAAATTTTACACGTAGACGCTGACTGTCAAAGCTTGTCCGTGTTCCTTCTAGGTTTTGACTTTTAGACCCTTGCTCTAAACATTTAACGTTCCGTTTTTGTTTATTAATTCGTTTTACTTTTAGAATTGCAGCTAAACTGTAAAACAGTGCAGTTGACGGTGAAAATTAAAGCGTTCAACACAGAGACACTAGGCTGACTCTTACTAACACTATCGCCAGTGTTAATAATAGAAAAATCCTTTAATCTTCAGTATTGCAGCCGGCGTTTGCTAATTGGCATTGTTGCATAATAACAATGTTTAAAACAATGAAAAACATCAATCTGGTCGTTTAAAGCTCCATAACCCCTGAACAACTTGACCAATTAGAAAAGGCCTTATGAAAAGGGCACATCTACAAAGCAATACCTGTAAAATGAGCTAAGAACCAGCTTTATAGACAAATGGTTTGACCTGTAGAGAGGACAGGCGAAAGGTACATTCCCAGAACAAGACCAATAACAAGACCAAGACCCAAGAACAAGAAGTTGTCTGTATGGCTCCTCTCTGTATCTCGGGTTTGGCTCGACCGAATTTCACAATTTTTGGACTTCAGACAGGCCTTGACTAGTCAAGGCTAGATTCCAAATTTGGTTTTAAAATGTTTACTTTTGACGGAGTTATAAGCTCTCAAAGTTGAAAGTTTAACACAGATCCTAGGTCGTCCCTTACTAACTGCCAGTGTTAATTATTATATTATAGTCTCATACTATATAGTATATAATATTATATAATATATTATTATATTATATTATTATTATTATTATTATATAGTCTCTTATTATACAGGGTGTTCGGAAATTGGTGTCAAATATTTTGAGGGTCCGCTGTGTGATCAAAGATAAGAAGAAAAAGTCCTATAAACATGGGTCCGGAAATGCACCAGTCTTTAGTTACAGCCCCCCCCCCCC
>JAHWFP010043583.1:0-16021 GCA_023313725.1 Lithobius niger | reverse complement strand
CCCCCCCCCCCCCCCCCCCCCCCCCCCCCCCCCCCCCATAGAGAGAATAATATAAATGTTTCTATTATGCCAAAAAGAAAATACTTGCTAAGGTCTGGAATATGAAACGTCTTAAGTCTTAAAAACAATATTTTGTGTTAGTAAAACAGTGTTGATGTTTTACCACGATTAAAATAAAAAAATCGTTGACTTCGCAGCGCTTGCATGTATGCCAACAACGCAAACAGGTAAGTAGTTAGAATGTGCTACTAATTAACAACTCTATTCAGAAAACATAATAATAAAGAACGTAACGCAATACAGTTATCAAACCAGTCACTGAAAAAACGAAGCATATTTTTTTGGCTAGAACACCGGGCAGTAAGAGACTCAAAATTCGGATTGTTTTTTATTTTTTGTGAATAAAACAACCGCTAATAAATCCGTACAGCTTGAACAACAGGAGGCATCGAACGGTGCTGGCGGAGATGTTGTGACAACGGTTCACGCCTAACCTCCTCGGTTGCGCCATATGACTGCCGTACTTTTACGTTCGACCTACCATTTTGAGCCAGCGATGCTGCTGTTAACCTGATACAAAAAAAGCTGGTCATTTTCAGTCATATTGTTAATTGGATTTCGGTAGCTTAATACACTCGAATACAATTTTTACGTTCGGAGTGGTCCGGCTTACGTTTCAAAATGAGTATTCAGTAATTTGTTAGCCTAGAGATGCGTCGATTCGTCGGATTGAGAACCGCGGCCATGTTGGATCCATACATCGCAGAAATACGTGACGTCATTGGTTTGTGTGCAAATCTTTCAGATAAAACGGAAATGTTTATATGACGTCACACCACGGTGTAAGAATATTTCCCAAAAAACAATATTTCCAGGTACCCTGGCATGGACAGTAAACTAACTGGCCCGCTTTACAACGATATTATGGGAGTAGACAAAATGGCCGCCACGTCTGGTTCATTTCGTGAGGTCTGTTCTTCGAGGTAGGATCTTCGTACGGTGCGACGCGACATCTATTGTCAGCTAGTGGCGGTTTTCGAAATAATAATTTAAATTTTTTAATAGATTTTGGTGGCAAATTTTATTATCTATAAAAGTGTATTTTTAAATAGTTTTTTAAAATATCAGTCAGCCACAGTTAAGCTACTTCTCTGCGTTGCAAAAAAAAAACAATACGTTCGTTGGCAATTTGTACAGTGGGTGTCGCCCTCGGTTGACAAAATGTGGCAACTAGACAAATCAATCGCATCAGTGGCACTTTCGGCGGCCATATTGCCAACCCAGTCTCGTAATGCTATTTTTCATCCAAGATCCGGCCAGTACTGTTGAGAACCCTGCCCTGGTGAACCATCTTCTGTAGTGGCTCCATCTTTGACTTTGGCTGTGAATTTAATGAAATTATGTGAATTTAATGAAATTATGTAACGGTACGAAAAGATTAAATGCAAAATACTAAATTATGCCTATTTAAACAAACTATATTTATAACAGAAGAGGATGTCAGAAATATTCCTACGTGTACATTTGTAAAACATCGACATTCGAACAGTATGCCATTAGTTGGAGCTGTACTCAGCAGTCTAACATAATTGTGGTAAAGACGCATAACTTCTGGGTGTGATTTCGTGCTGCGTGTAGGCCTGACTTGCATTAAATCCCCACAAAACAGTTGGTTTACCCTGTCAACAAACCTTAATGTTAATCTTTTGATGTTTTACAACTATTTCGCCATTGGGGATAGGGCGAAAGAAATAAATGGACAAAAACGCAAAAGCACACAAAGCAGGACGTAAAATGCGCATTCCTAAAATTTAACTGAATAAGAAAACCTATGTACGGGTAGTATACGAATTTATAGGGGTTTGGTTGTACAAATTATAGGCGACGTGCGGTTATCTGGCGTTGCTTCTACTGTGCAGCTTACGCAGCACAAATTATTTGAATAAACAAAATCTATTCACAAAGGGATCGGGTTGCATAATTAGTAGCAAGACTTACTCACATAAAAAAGAGAAATTAAAGAGATGGGCACAAGTTATGGTTTGTTTATGAACTGCAACATTACGAAGAACACGCACTACGATGAACCTGGTCGTTTTTTGGTGTGCTATTGTCCGTCAGCAAAATAAATGTTGAAACAAGAAATGTCCTCGAGCGAAGCGAGACTACGCCAAATGAGCGAACGTTAGCGAGCAACTCGGCTAGTCTACATCATTGCCGCTAATGACCGAGATATCGACGCGCCATTAAGCCTCAATCCCCCCCCCCTCTGCATCATTAAGAAGACAGGTTGGGCATGCGTGCTTGTTCGCATATAATTCTTGACCTAAGGCACCTACTAATACGAGGAAATTACTGTAGTGTATTTCCAACACTTAATTTTTTACCCCCAAAATTTATGGAAAAAAGTATTTTTAATATAAAAGTCTGACCACCATTAGATGCCCTAACTCAGAATGTAAGGCATCGGCAAACATGAGAGTGGTGCCAACAAAAAATGAAATTTGCCTTTTGTTATTCATATTTTCAAAGCTGTATTTTTTTTTGTCAAGATTTTAATGTGAAAGTTTGATCAGCCATCAAGGTAAGAGAATACATATGTGAACCAGCTACGAGAACTAAAACTCATACGCGTTGCCTATTAAAGTGGCACTATCAGCGATGAAATGCGAACGAAAATACCATGGCGCCATCTAGCGGCAATGATATTGTTAACCTTTACAGCTTGCTCCCAGGTGCACGATGATGAACCAAATTTTCACTCAATAATTAAGGATGTCGTGGCTTGTTTGTTTCGTTAAAAGAAATGCTGTTATGCATTCCTTCGCTTGGTACAAGCAAGTGCTAGATGGTACTACATAGCGCTAGATGTTGTCAGATTCCGTCTGCTTACAATCGGTGATAGTGCCACTGTAATGAGGTATACCTAACGGTCTTTTAAATGGAGCCCTCATTTCAAGGAAGTCAAAATTCTTCTTTTATCAGGAATAATGAGAAGTCAGAAAAAAGCGATGGGTCTTTCTCAAATCAACTAGCCGGTAATCTTATTTCCGAGGCGACAGGAAGTTTCTTCACAGCAAATGTGCTTACGGGCAACATGGACGTCTTCCGCTGTTAGACACTGGTCACCCTGCCTTGCGAAAAAAGGGGCATCGCCTAATTGACCTCCAAACAATAGGAATTAGTCGGCTGTTGGTAGTTGTACAGGGACTGCAGAATACATGGCGCTGTCAGTGAGGAAGGATTAAGTCACTCTCCTTATGCCTCAGGACCCGCTGTTTTATGTGTATGCCGGCTTTAGGTTCCCATAGGAAAAGGGGCGGTTAAGATAAAACGGCGGCGGCTGGTCTTTTTACTACAGTAAAAATAGAGAGAAAAGCTCAAAGCCTGACAGCAATAAATAAATTGGACCTAAAATAGATGTCTATATACCGTCATATAAATTAGCTTCACCACCAAACAAAGTTAACACGTCATAATGGACCTCAATCGTGTATGGGCAAGGAAGTTGATGCCTCAACATCTAGGCCAGTCAGGGGCGTAGCGAAGGGCATTTTGTTGGTGGGGGGGGGGGGTGACTGGGAAAATTTACCGACTGATCCACTCCACTTCAACTAGGGGGTCTGGGGGAGCGCCGTGAGATATTCTAAGACATTTGCTGGCTTCAAACAATACTTTTTTAGACAATTCTAGGCTCCACAAAAGGTAAAGAAAATAAATGAACCGTAGAGAGAGAGCCTTTAAAAAAATTCTATCCCATGCCCTGATAGGGGCATATACAGAAATTTAGCTTGAGAGGGAGCCGATTTTCTAAAAAATCGAAGGAACTTTTTTCTTATTTTTTGCACGTCTTCATAGACTTTTGATCAGGGGATCACACCTCCTCCCCTCCACCGCCCGGAGCATCGTGGAAAGCGATAAGAAAAATGGCAGGAGATCCTGTGCTTGGCTGTAACAATGCTCTGATGGAAACTATATTCCTGTTGGAAATCATTAACCAGTTCGTGTAATAAGGCACACAAAAATGCTTAATGGGATTGAAGGAATTTTAGACTAAAGAGAGGGATTGATTTTTGCATGGTAGGAAGAATCTTACAGGACACAGGTACTGTTATGAACAAAAGGCAACACACGATCGCACGTTTGTTTTGTTCAAAAAGTTACCTACTAAATGCAGTGCTTTTTTTCGATGTGTCTTGACTAGTAGTGAATTACACGCACACTATATACGCTTTACGCACACTTTTTAAACTGTTCCTTTCTCTTGGGGGGGGGATTCTACCGGTCATATTAGAAGAACGATGAATCCATGATGCATACATGAACTGACTGCCATACCTACTGCTATTCTTTTACGTATGAAATCTATTAATTTAATTAATAATAGGACCAGGTTTCGTTTCTGTAGTATAGTGCGTCTTTTTTTTTGTCTATTCCAACCTTCATACTATTACAACCATTTTCAACTTAACGGCACGCAATGAAGAAATTTTTCCGTAATGTTCAAACACCACAATGCAAAACAAAAATAATATAAGTACTTCCGCGAAAACTGCTTTATTTTCAGCAATTTTCGGTAGAAATGTATAGCTATTATTATACATTCGGTATTTTAACGAAGCCTATCTTTATGATAGTTATCTGTATATCACGTGAGCAAGGAAACCTTTCTGTTTTAGTATTCAACAAACAACGTTTTTTAAAAAGTTTTTTAGCTAGAGTCGGCAAATGTTTTAAGTATTTTTTATGGTCAAAAGTTTTTATAGTAAAGGGTTCCTGTTAACTTTGTATTTTTTTATAACCAATTCCTAATAGCTCGGTTGGCTATTAAAGTAAGCTGAGTCCTAGTTTGAATCACTCAAGCTAGCAAATTGAAGAAATTTTTGATATATCGTGGCTTTTTTTCTGCGTTGGTTTTTCTTGAGGCTATCTCAAAAAAAGTTTGGAACAGCATTTTAGTTTAATTGCACAGTTTTTCAGAGGCGGACTGGCGGGTCAAGAGGCCAGTCGGGAAAGTGACTGCCAGGGGCCACTTTTATACAACTTATTATGGGAGAGCAAGGGACGTAGCGAAGTCCATTTGTCTTTGGTTGGGTGGGGGGAGCAGGGGGGGGGTGACAGTTAAATTGTGTGAAATCATGCATTGCAGCTAGGGGGTCTGGGGGAGTGCTGTGAGCTCCCCCAGCGGGGTCCGTGGCAGAGCCCCGGAAACTGACAGTATTTTAGGAATTCTGAGGCCTTTCCTGGCTTCAAACGATACTTATTAGACATTGCTTGCGGCGCCACATAAATAAAAGACAGTAGGGTAATAAACAATAGGAAAAGGCCTTTTTTTAAAAAAAACCCTCACATGCCTTAAATTTATTTTTGGTGGCTTTAGAAGAATGCTGGACACCAGGTAAATACACGAAGACTCAGAACTAATTTTTTTTTATTATGAAAAGCAAGTGATCTAACCCTAGTGATTACCTAATAGGTCCAGTGTTATGTGTTATCACACTGTAGGTAGCCTATTTCAGTGGTTCGTGGGGTGGGATTTTTCAACGGCAGTTTTTTTTTTTTGGGGGGGGGGATTCGCGGATTGTTTTTCCAATTTTTTTGATTAATTTTTGTCTTAGTTTAGCTACATTTTTCCGAACAATTTCGGCAAATTTTGCTAGTTAACATGAAGGGGGCCACAGGCCCTTCGGCTTCATTCTCTTCGGCGCCTTTCTTGGATCTGCCCTCGACAATAATTGAATCTCAATTTCTGCATTTTAAAACATGGAAATTGGACCTTACCTAGTTAAGAACATGAACTTGAACATGAACTTGTAAAGGAAAGACAAAATTGAAAATTTAAGCCCACTTTCAGCGAAAATGGTCACGGTGTCAAGGTGCTAGGCCAGGCTTTAGTATTTGTTAGATTTCGGTCATGTGACCGTTACGGTATATTTTTGCTGATATGCTTTAATTCTCATTTTACCTAATTGTAGGAAACACACATAACGATAATCTGATACAGATCATTATCAATGGGGTTTCTCTGCAGCTTGAAAAAGTAAGGAGTAGGAAAAATTCAGGGCTTACCTTTCTAAGCTGAGATAGTCTTAATTGTCAGTCTTATAGCTGGCTGCAGAAGTCTTATAGCTGGCTTACCATCGAATTCCAAGTTCTTTAGACTGCGCGCAGAACGGACTTCAACCAAATTCTTCCTAACCGAGATGGCCATCCGTTCCTCTCCCGCCTTTCGTCGTTTTAAAGCATATTGAAGATTTGTCATCGGTTCACTCATTTCCATGACAGAAGAAACGTCCTCGTCACTTTCTCTTTCGCTTATGACCCCCATGGATAAAAGTCACCGAATGATCCGTGCGTTAATGTCCTGTCAGTTAAAATCACTCCATACAAAATGCGTACGTACACTATGTAACTTCAAGAAGAGTGGCTTCCGTGCAATACGCAGGCGCAGCTGCTCGTTCATTCATTCATTAATCGTAATGACGCCAGAAACCGCATCGAATAAACAGCGGCCTTCTGTGGTTGAAACTCAAAATTTCGGCGTCGTATTTGGAGAACAAAAAAGACTTACCAAAACCTACGTTGCTTGTAAACTGAGAAGGGTTAATTTAGTAGGTACAGCCAAAGGTGTGAAACTTAGCACGAATAAATAAAAGAGTAACCGAGTATTAAAAAAAATGAAATATTTAAAATAATACAATGAATTTCCTTTTTAACTTATTTATTTCTGCTGAGAGGCCACTAGGGCGAGAGGCCAGTCAGGGAATTCCCGACTCCCCGACATTGCCAGTCCGCCTCTGCAGTTTTTCTTTTGTGGCAACGTTTATTTTTATAATCACTATTAAAATGACAGTACGTTCATATTCGTGACACTCCAACTTTATTCTTTTTCCTTGACCTATTGGCTTCTAAGCAGATACCCGATCGCGTAAATCGGGCAATAGTCGTGGTGCCGACTGAGCCTGTTGATCAATCAGAAGTCAATGGTGTGGTGCCGATTGTTTAATCTGTTGATAATGAATGAACTCGTCCCTCTTGGGAGGAGGGGATCTTTGCGTGAAGAGGCATCCACTCTATAATCCATCGTATTCCCTTCTTTTGTTACCGTACCCGACTGCTATTAAGGTCAAGGTCACTTAACAAAACTAGAACATGTATGTAAACAAGAATTTATAAATTATAGATCTAAATACTAAGAGAAAAATTAACTTTTTATTTAAAAACTGCACGCATAAAGTCGGATCAAAGTTGAAAATGCTGTTAACTGTCGGTATCATAACGTCTCTGAGCCAAAGACAGCTTTGATTTTGCCGACTTTTGCCAATTTGAGAAAAGTTTTGCCCCCCCCCTTGCCCCCCATTCGCTATGCCCCTGACTGGCCAGTAAGGATTGGGTCCACCCACCCAGCTATGGTTATTTCAGCATTGACTTTCCCTACATTGTTCTCAAACGCAGCTCGACCCTTGACGTGATCGAAATATCGGTCAGCCTTCTGGAGTTTGACAACGTTTACCATCTGTCCAAAAATAAAAAACTGTGTGAGAGCTACCTATTAGACTGAACCAAAGACTAAGGGAAGCTGGTGAACTTTAAGGTTAAGTTAGGGTAAATAGGCTTAGTTTAGGTCGGGGGAAAAGCCTGACCACAATTGGGCCTACTAAAGGCCTAAAAGCCAAAAATCCCCCTAACTAGGGAACCTAGCAGGGGTTGAAGGAGGACCAGCCAGTTGGCTGGCCCGAAGGCTTTCTGATTTTTCCATGCTGGCCCCCTTGCTTAAATACGATTTGGTTGCCCCTGACAACCGCGAAATGGCCAGGGTATTATGGGTAATAGAAAGTTGTAGGGGGGGGGGGGTCTAGAGACAGGAACCGGAAACTAAATTTTAAGACATAGATAATGTCCACCTATGGAAGAATGGACATTAAGATTGGCCATTGGCCCCAGCAAAATGCAAGTAACAAGATTTGCGACACCATCCATCTACAGGCGTTTCTTCTAGCTAGGCGCTGTGAGGCTGACAGTTTTTGTTTGATATCACCCCGGTTGGTTTTTTTCATGGTGTTGCTTTCGTAAAAGCATTGGTTGTGAGGTCATTATGAAACTGTAATTAGAGTTCGTTTGCACACGAGAATTTCAGAAAATTGGACAGGAGAAGGAGGCGGCGGCGGAGCGGCTAACAATGTCAAAATGTTACAATGCTGCGACATGTAACAATATGGTAACAATAAGCGAGGCGCACAATATCGGATTATAGCTCACTCGAACAAGATGCAATGCTGGTTGCGTGCCGGGAAACTAACATTGTCGTTGTTTGAGTTTGCTAGCTCGTTGTGGAGAACCAAAATTAAATGGTCTTGATTTTTCCTTAAATCTTCAAATTTTAAACCGTAGGGTGCGAAGTCTTTAATTTTGAGGCCTGCCTCAAAATTGAGCGGCCGACATGACTGAGTTACTCATTTACTTTTTCAATGCGGGCTTCGGGAAGCCAGTTGAATTGTTTCCGCGATTGTTGCCACGATACCGAAACAATCCAGAATCATCGAGATGACGCATGCTAAATCCAGACATACGCTAATGTGTTGCCATCAAATAATAATCATGGGACAAACCTTCGGCGGAACCTAAACATAAGTATCCATTTCTAATGTGCCATTTTTTCGAAAACAAAAATCGGTGGGCAGTGGACACATATAAAATGGAAGCGAAAAAGTCAACAAATTAACTGAGCAAAAATCGGCTTCGCCGTTTAGAAAAAAAATATTAAAGCTCGTATCCCCATCCTCACAGCCCTGAAGGTACACGAATAAAAACGGATTAGAGTTCACTCGAACGCAACGAACTATAATTTGAACTCCAATTCGCAAAACGTAAACCCACAAACACACACAACAAAATTGAAGCCAACAAAATAGACGCCATAAACAGCAAAACGCTGCAAAATTGAAAGATAAAAATGCATACACAAAATGAACAAATAATTACTTAAACGAACTAGAAATAACCACCTCAAACGACCTTCAAACACAAAAACAGGCAAAAAAATTCTTTAACTAGGGGTCTGCTTCTTCCACAAATTATAAATGCACTCAAAAAACACATATACCCACTCACATGAAACGGACTTTATATATGAAACAACAAACACAGACAAATATAAAATAGTCTGTATAATACACAAATTACGCGTGCACGCCTAAACACCGAAATGTTAAACTTTTCAAACATAAACTGGGCTTTCTTTCTGACATAACCATTGATCAAAAAATCTTTGATCCCTGGTACTGGAGTTCAAATTATAGTTCATTGCGTTCGAGTGAACTCTAATCCGTTTTTATTCGTGTACCTTCAGGGCTGTGAGTATGGGGATACGAGCTCTAATTTTTTTTTCTAAACGGCGAGGCCCTTTTTTGCTCAGTTAATTGTTAATCATTTCTTGAACACCTTAAAGAAAATCTTAACATTGATATAATTAAAGTCGTTGATTAATTATATTTCCAATAAAATGACCATTGTAATATATTTGATTGTAAAACGGAAATAAGTAAGCACGATAAGTTGGTTTAGTTCGGTTATTTATTTTAGATATTCACGGAGCTTTTGGTAAGCGGTACACAACTTAAAGTCGAGTTGCTTCTTATGAAAATGCAATTGTCCTTTCCTTGATCAGCCTAATGACTATATTAACTTTTATATATTTAATGGTCACAAATTAATACATTAATTATATTACCACTAAAGTGCCTATTGTATTAAACCGACTCTAAAACAAAAACAAATGATCACGGTACGTTATTCTAATTTAGTTTAGTTTATTTATTTTAGATAATTTGTAATCAGAAACAAAACCCACAGGATGAAAGAACCCGCCAAGTTTCAGTCAATAAAGGTAGTGATATCAGAACAAAAATGGATGGCACCAAGTTCTTACATGGTGTACCTAGTCTTTTCGATAAAGTACAATCACAACAGAGATTTAATTTTGAAACGGAACAATAAAAGTGAACCGAGGCTGCAATATTACTAGAACATGGAGTACAATTAATTTGATCACAGATACCGTGGTCCCAACGTTTGTTAAAATAGCAATACAAATGATTGCAATCTATTGAGATAAAACCTCTACGCATAAATTATTTTATCTGAGTGGAATTAGGTAGCAGTAATAAGTAATAATTATACACGGCGAGACGTGTATAAATGATTGAAGTCGTCTCTCCAGCAAAACTAAAACTATTAATTTCTCCTTTTCTATTCAATATATTTCGACCAAACTTGGCCAGATAGTAGATAGCAACTTTTTCAAACTTTACATCAACTTTTATGCAATTAACCGTAGGAAGCCACACATAAATTTGAAAACTGTTCACTTCTTGTTGTTGTTCTGGTTCTTGTTCTTCTTGTTCTTGGCTGACACGGTTTCAGAAAAAACTACTGCACCTATCTAAAATCTGAAACATGATCTGAGCCAGAAATTTCCCTGGGCTTCAACCTTACAGGAACCACTTTATCAATTCATCGATCTATTCCGGAGTTACGGGACCCTAAACGATCATTTTGATTGTTTTACATTGTTTTAACCATTGTATTTAGGGAACAATGCCACTCAGCAAACTCCAGATCCTTTCTTCGTGCATGCAACAATCGACTGCATGTATAAACGACACCATAGCCGTAAAAAAGGTACACGGATTACAAACAAAAACGTCAAGTGTGCCGTAAAAAATGGGGTTTGTTAAAATATACACGGATAAAAATTGGTGATTTTTATTTGAAATAATCAAATGTACGATTCAGAAAATTGCATCTGCTGTTGTGCTTTACCAATCATATACGTTACGTAAAGCATAACAGCACTTAAACAGATGCAATTTTCTGAATTGTACATTTGATTATTTCAAATAAAAATCACCAATTGTTATCCGTGTACACTTTAACAAGTAAAATCAACTTCAATCGTATAACCATTATTTTTCCGGCACTCTTAACGTTTTTGTTTGTAATAAGTAATTAGCATGAATTCAATGATGTTGAGATACGTTTTTCGAATTGAAATTCTTGCGGACAGCTCTGAAACAGGATTTTCTGTTGTATACTCAGTAACCGCCTTCGACCTACATAATTTCCGAAGCTTTCTGTCACATTAGTATTTAATATTCAATACCAGAAAACGGCGATGTATTGCCTGTGGTAAGAGAAGCAATTGATTCCTATATCATTTTCACTCAAAAACGGAATTAACTTGAACAAAGTTAATTCCGTTTTTGAGTGAAAATGATATAGGAATCAATTGCTTCTCTTACCACAGAGATTATTGAGATTATTGGCTTTCAACGGTTTCTAATTATTAGAAGTCGTTGAAAGCCAATAATCTCAACTTGTTCAAAAACAGAATTAACTTGAACAAGAATTAGACACCGTTAAAAGCCAATAATCTCAACTTGACGAACGAACTCGTAATATCCGACTATTTACCGTTATAGTATTAGTTTCCACATTTTAGCTCTGTTAAATTTTAGAACCATTTTAATAATAATAATAAAAATTTACCACCGGTAAGTGGAAGGAGGTCGGAAGGGTTGGGGAGCCACTTGTACCGTTCCTGGCAAGTAATGGTTTTAATGAAGGAACAATAGAGTTAAAGATTGCTGCAAGTGGTCGCTTAAGATTGTGCAATGGTTTAGATTCCAACATTCTACGGAAAGCCGAAATTGTTGTTACATTTATAGTGCTGGCCTGCAGAGAATTCCAAATTGAGACAATCCAAACCGCGAAAAAGTTCCGGCGACAGTCAAGACCAGAGGCTGGAACAATAATTTTCCAGTTGAGTCCCCGTGTGCTGATAGGACAATCAGGGAAATCAAAGAACGGAAGATCTACAGATATCAAATTATGGAGGATTTTAAATGTCAATATTAAGTCAAATCTAATTCTTCTCAGCGCCAAAAGTTTCAGATCAAGCTTTTTAAGTCTGTCCCGGTAGGCAATATCAATGTAGGCAATACCCAGGAGGCTCTTCGTATATCTATGCTGCATAGCCTCAATCAGATCAATATCCCGTGCTAAATACGGCGACCGAACCGGGGTGGCATATTCCAGAAGTGCTCGCACAAAATCTTTAAAAGCCTACACCTTCGTTTCAACATTACTGGATGTGAAGCACTTATTAACTATGGCTGAGCGACGAAATGCCGATGCACGGACCTTCTGGCAGTGAATGGTTGGTTTCACGTTAATGGTAAAACAAATCCTAAGATCGCGCACTTCCGTTATGGAAGGAAGCATCACATGCTCCAAAATATACCTGGAGCAATTATTACTTTTACCCACATGAAAAGTGAAACATTTGTGGATAGAAAGGGGCAGATGCCAGATCTTAGACCAGTCAGTCACGTTCCGAATTTGGGCCTTAAGTTCAGGAATGTGACCACCAGTAAAATTTTCGCCTCCAATTTTAAGATCGTCAGCTTACCAAAAATGTTATTATCGTTAAATGTTAAGTCGTTTTGGTGCTTCTTCAGAACCACTTATAATTCAGAAAACATCTCCCCCCCCCCCCCACACGATGTGCATCAATAGAGCTTTCTGTGAACAATGATGATGATAATAATATAAGTTCGTTGCAAACGCAACCGGAATGGCAAGGACCTGGTGGTCACTAACTGCCATCCGATGTTAAAACAAAAATTAAAAATTGTAAAGTTTAAAAGTTTAAAACGAAGACGGTTGACCAGCTGTAAAGGAAGGGTTGATGGTATAGGGTTAGGGTCACGAATGCTTTACCACCAAGGTTAGACCTACCAGGGACACAATGGTCCCCGATGGCATCGCCAAACGTGAGGGACGAATGATGGGAAAAGCTGTACCATTATCAATGTTAAAAAAAAATTTGTTGTCAATCATAATCAAGATAAAATAAAAATAAAAAAAGTTCATCATAATAAAAAAGCCATGCTCACCAGGAGAGACACGATCATGAACAAGCTGGCATTATTGAGCATACACCAGTCCAACAATCACCACCCAACTAGCAGGCCGACAACATAATTGGGTCTTTTTAAAAATTTGGCAAAGTTAAACTCGTCAAGATTTTGTCTGAAGCTGTTGATGGAAGCAGCCGCAACGATCTGCTCAGATAAAGCATTCCAGACTGGGACCACCCTAACGGAAAAAAAGTACTTCCGGCAATTACGTCTGGCTGAGGAGAGGAGTAATTTGTAACTATTACCCCCTAGTCCTGCCCACATGGCTAAGGTCAAAGAATGGTAAATCTATATCTAGAAAGCCGCGTAGAATTTTAAATGTCAAAATTAGGTCAGCCTTAAGTCGGCGCAGTTCAAGGGAGTCCAGCCCGAGACGCTTCAAATGCAGATAAGGCAGCTGTGTAAGGCCAGGCAGCCGCTTTATAAAACGATGCTGCACCGATTCCAAATGGTCAGTGTCTTGCAACAGGTAAGGGGACCAAATCTGTGAAGCATACTGTAAAAGAGGGCGAACGTAAATTTTAAAAGCACGGACTTTAGTTTCTACACAGCCAGAATTAAAAATCCGGTTTACAATTCCGAGACGACGATTAGCATTTGCCACTATGTGATTACAATGGGTGGTGAATTTTAAGGAGGAGTCAAACCAAACACCGAGATCCTTAACTGATTAAATACTCGGAAGAGTGGTTGCTGTTAGAATGTCCTATATGAAAGGATTTGCACTTATTATCCGAAATAGGCAGCTGCCAATCCAAAGACCAACGAGCTACAAAATTGACCTCGAGTTGCAATTGATATTTTGAGGTCGAATGTACAATAGCAGAGTGCAGCTTTAGGTCATCAGCAAATTTCTCCTGATTTGCATTGACTTGGTTGCAACGCAAGTCATTTAAATACAAAATGAATAGATATGGCCCTAAAACCGACCCTTTTGGAACCCCCACAGTCAATCTGTAACTGTTCCGAAAACGAGTTTCCAATTTTCAAAAGCTGGGTACGCTCAAGCGCAAAGGCCTCAAGCCAACTCAATCCAACTGAGAAGACCTTCGGAGTCACCATGATCATGACATTGCGTAACGTTCAAGTTGGAAATTAAGGTTTCGATCACAGCTGAATATTACCAATAGTGTTTTCAACGTTTGGCCTCAGTTATACACAGCAACATTAAACCACTAACCACTAACACTAGACCTTGCTACGTGGCACCCAATCCAGCCCATCTTTATACATTAAAAAATATTTACCCTCACTCATTAAGTACTACTTAATCCAACTCAAAGGCTAACGACAGTAAGCAGCTTCATTCAATTGACCTAATCTTCAGCAATTACGATAAAGCCAAAAACAAAGTTATGTCGGGCACCATTAACATGACACGTAATCCAGAAGTTACACAAACTGTGGTACCCCCCCCCCCCATTGTAAAATGAGGTAGTAGGTGGAGGAGGCAAAGGAAGGGGTCCAATCAAATTGGGTAGGTGGATTGGTTGGCACATTGGAATATATGCTCAGCACATTCGTTTGGTGGGCAGCACATTGCCGTAGGGCAAGTTACACAATGTAAAGTTAGCCCCCATTGTAAAATGAGGTGGCAGGGGCAATAGAAGGGGTCCTATCAAATTGGGTAGGTGGATTGGTTGGCGCATTGGAAGATATGCTCACCACGTTTGTTTGGTGGGTAGTACATTGCCCCAGGGCAAGTTACACAATGTGAAGTTAGCCCCTATTGTTAAAGGAGTAGAGAGTGAGGGGGGGGGGGGAAACGGAAGGGGTCCAATAAATTGGGTGAATTGGTTGGCACATTGGAAGATATGCTTAGCACATTCGTTTGGTGGGTAGCATATTGCCCCAGGGCAACTCACACAATGTGAAGTTAGCCCCCATTGTAAAAAGAGTAAGGGGTGGGAAGGGCAACGGAAGGGGTCCAATCAAATTGGGTGGGTGGATTGGTTGGCACATTGGAAGATATGCTTAGCACATTCGTTTAGTGGGTAGCACATTGCCCCATGCCAAGTTATACAATGTGAAGTTAGCCCTTATTGTAAAAGGAGTAGGGGTGGGAGGGGCAATGGAAGGGGTCCAATCAAATTGGGTGGGTGGATTGGTTGGCACATTGGAAGATATGCTTAGCACATTCGTTTGGTGGGTAGCACATTGCCCCAGGGCAAGTTACACAATGTGAAGTTAGCCCCCTTTATAAAAGCAGTAGGGGTGGGAGGGGCAATGGAAGGTGTCCAATCAAGTTGGGTGGGTGGATTGCTTGGCACATTGGAAGATATGCTTAGCACATTCGTTTGGTGGGTAACACTTTGCCCCAGGGTAAGTTACACAATGTGAATTAGCCCCCCTTGTAAAAGGAGTTGGGGGTGGGAGGGGCAATGGAAGGGGTCCAATCAAATTGGGTGGGTGGATTGATTGGCACATTGTAAGATATGTTTAGCACATTCGATTGGTGGGTGGCGCAATGCCCCAGGGTGAGTTACACAATGTGAAGTTAACCCACATTGTAAAAGGAGTAGGGGGTGGGAGGGGCAATGAAGGGGTCCAATTAAGGGTGGGTGGGTGGATTGGTTGGCACATTGGAAGATATGCTTAGCACATTCGTTTGGTGGGTAGCACATTGCCCAGGACAAGTTACACAATGTGAAGTTAGCCCCCATTGTAAAAGGAGTAGGGGTGGGAGGGGCAACGGAAGGGTTTCAATCAAATTGGCTGGGTGGATTGGTTGACACATTGGAAGATATGCTTAGCACATTCGTTTGGTGGGTAGCACATTGCCCCAGGGCAGGTTATACAATGTGAAGTTAGCCCCTATTGTAAGAGGAGTAGGGGGTGGGAGGGACAACAGAAGGGTTCCAATCATATTGGGTGGGTGGATTGGTTGGCACATTGGATGGATGGGATTGGGTGGATTGCTTAGCACATTCGTTTGGTGGGTAGCACATTGCCCCAGGGCAAGTTACACCATGTGAAGTTAGCCCCCATTGTAAAAGAAGTAGGGGGTGGGAGGGGCAACGGAAGGGGTCCAATCAAATTGG
>JAHWFP010043582.1:123313-148786 GCA_023313725.1 Lithobius niger | reverse complement strand
AAAACGAGAAGAGGGGGCGTAAAGATCTGTGAAAAAATTATTTACGCATACAAATGCCCGCACTAATCGTAGGTTTATCATATTTCTGTCAATATAGTTTCATTTTTGGATAGTCATAGTGACGAATATGTGCTTATTTCTTTGTAGCGTACAAATAGATACTGCATACGTGGTGGGTGAGGCAAAAGTCTGGTCACACGCAAATAACTGCTGTTATAGTGGTACAATGTTAATACTGAACACATATTTGTAATGTATGTCAGATATGGGGAAGCCAATGAAGATATTTTCAATGACCTTGAAAACAGCATTCAAGGTCATCTGCATTCTATCTTCCAAACAGCGCAAGGTACATTACAAAAGTGAATTACAAAGTTATACGAGACCATCACACATGACAAACTACGAAAACAGATTCAAAATCGGAGCATTATTGCAATAGTTACGAGTAAATCACAATAGCAACAAAGTCTTCCCTGAACGTTTTAACTGCCATGCAGTGAAGCTTAGGGGTTGCTTCTACAAGCGAGTGCATGTATGTGATCCAAGTGTTTCCTGCGTCAATCAATGCAAGTGAACGAGTGCAACAGGATGCAATAAAAAGAATACAACGTATGCTAGGTCTAAACCAAAGTAATGAGCCATTATTCACAACACAACAAGTCACGATCGGTATGTGATTTTTTTCTGATTTTACATTTATTATTTCTTCCAGGCTCTACTGCCCCTTTGAGTGCCATCTAGCCCGGTCTCGCAACAATGGCCAAAACGCATTGTTGTTGCGAATGCCCAACTTCATTTCCAAAGGCGAAAAAACATTTTTTTCTGGGGGTCGGGATATCAGAAAATTATACCCCACTCTATGCCCCCTTCTACTAGGAAACGTACGACCACTGTAGTGATAAGGTACGATTATTTTTCTAGTTTTGTGAATGTATGGCACTAACATTTGAAGAAAACGGCGAATAAAATCGAATATTTTCAAAAAATTGTCGCTTCGTACTTTGGGTCACTTTCATTCTTGTCCCTCTCAGCCAGCCCCCCCCCCCCCCCCCCCGTCATTTATGCCATGTCTTCCAGTCGGTAACAGGTAGGTTTGAATAATGCTTCAATTTGCCTACTACTACTGCAAGTATACTGCCCCACCCCCAAACAATAAGTTTATTTACGCTTACACCTTTAAACGTATTTTCCCACTCGCCCTCTTATTTTTGGCGTATTCTGATCGTAGACCTATCCTGCATTTTTCCTGTAACGTTTTTGCCTCCCAGAAAAAAGCCGATGAGAGCATTTTATATATTTTTTTATTTTTTTTTTTTTGTTGCGGGGGGGGGGGGGGATTATCTGTGTGGTTCTAGGTGGCAGAAATATAAATCTATTTCTGCCACTGAACAAGTGATGTTAATTCATCTTGTCAATTGCTTCCTGTTCATCATGAACTTATAATTTACCCTTTAATGGAAGTAATCTGTAATTACATAATAATTTAAGAAGCTGTTCAAAATAAGGGCATTCGAATGTCCAGGGTTTTCCCACATTTGGGTTAAAGTGAGGGCATTCAAATGGGCATTAGGTTTCGGCAAAAAAAATAAAAAAATAAATGTAAAATCAGAAAGTAATCACATACTGAACGTGACTTTCTGTGTTGTGAATGATACCTCATTACTTTAGGCCTAATCCGTATCCGTTTTCGTTTACTGCAATCTGAAATTTAACTACACTCATTGCTGTAGGAAACACTCGGAACGCGTGCACTCGCTTGTAGAGACAGGCCCTAAGCTTCATTGCATGGCAGTTAAAACTTTCACCTTTTCACTTTCACCAGTTGCTATTTTGTTTCCTCGTAACTATTGCAATTATGCTCCAATTTTCAATCTGTTTTTGCAGTTTGTCATAGTGTTTAATGCTCGCGTACAACTTTGTAATTCACTTTTGTGCTGTATCTTGAGCCGTTTGGAAGGTAGAATGCAGATGACCTTGAATGCTGTTTTCAAGGTCAGTTAAAATATCTTCATTGGCTTTCCCATGTCAGACTTACATGACTAATATGTCTTTAGAATTACCGTAGGACCATTATATAAGCAGTTATTTGCGTGTGACCAGACTTTTGCCTCACCCTGTATATGCAAACCTGACGTTGCCTTTTGAAGTTTATGTTAGAATGCTTAAGCGGGGAGATATAAGTTATATAAGACATATAAGTACAAAATGCAACGTTAATAGGTTTGCATCTGTATTTATTTCACCCTTCTGAGCCGATTGGCTTTCTGTCCTATTTATTTTTTGTAGCGTATAAATACAAATAAAAATTCGAAACCACAGTAAAGTGGAGCAATAGCACTATAGCTGCAAAGATATTTCTTAATGTTTCTTTGATACTTCAATGATTTCAAAAGTGCGGGCCAATAATTAAGTAGTTATTGGTCCGCAGTTTTCAATGAAGCATTGTTAGACCATTGTTGCTTCCGGGCCAATAACTCGGAAAGCGGGTATTCAAATAGGGATAACACAAATTAAGTAAAAAGTGTAGAATACCATCGAATATGGACGACGACTGTACCACATTACTGCTCGATGCAACTTGGCTAGTATGGACGTTCACATTCAATATTACATATGCGTTAGACACTAAATTTAGAGTCTAAGTTAGTGTCTAACGCATGTGTAACTTTGAACACATATGAGAACCAAGTGGTTGTTTTCTGCGGTCTAAGTATTAGACCGCAAAAAAATAAACACTTGGTATTCATAAGTGTACAAATGAAAAGTCGATACAGGCGGACGTTTTTATTTTTTAATCTCCGAAAATCATATGTGGTATGGCTTTATCTCAGTTTTAGTCTTCTGTACAGCCGTATACCTACTGAGAAGACTATTGCAACGACTTTGTCCGTCCGTCCATCGCCTTTTTAAAATCAGCAACGGTACCAGATAGAGACGACCACGGTTTACAACGTTAGATCTAGTGCCAAAAGTTAGTTAAGTAGCATGGCAAATTAAAACATCGTTACTTCCTTATAGCTAATAGACTTCTTCGACGTAACTAAATTAAATAATAAAATTTGATTGTCGAATTCAAATCCGAAGGAAAACAAGCAGCCGTAAAAACAAAAAGATTTTAGCTTCGTTTGAAATAATAACGTCGCATTATTGCACGAGAGAATAGTGCAGCGTCATGTGACGTCATATTGGTTACAAAAGAGATAGCAGCAAGGGGCACTAGCTTAAAATGGAGGGTTAAACAACGGCACTTCTAGTCAAGGCAGTGCTATGAGAGCGGTTTTCTTAGTTTTATAAAAACGTTGTTTTCTCCAATCCCTTATGCTGCTAGGTTGTAATTGGAAAATAAAGATTCCATTTACTTAAAAATGTCAGCAACTGCCAACAAATCGACAAAATTCGCGCGTTATAGGCCTAAGAAATCCACTCTTAACAGCATTGTCTTCAGTAAGACGCCCGTCTTTTTGCCCTCCAATGACCCTTGCAGCTAACCCAGTTACTGGCTCCAACCATAGAGTTATATACAATAATACTACTTCATGTCATTGTCCTAGGATTACCGTCGAACCAAATTCTCCATTAGGCCTATCTGTTACTTACGAAAACAAGACTGCCGTTAAAATAAATTAGGTCTAAAAAATGAAAATTAGGTCTAAAATCACGTTACCACGGCAACGTAAAGTTCCTACGAGTTGCAGCTGGGTTCATCAACAGCGTCTCTCCCGTCACTTCCCCACTACCACTGATCTATAATTATCATCTACGTTGCGCGTTACGTGTAACACTGTTAGCTGTGTTCCCACAGGCGCACCGAGTTGCAAAAATGAATAAGCTTACTATACAATCCAAATTTCCGTTAGCTGCTATACTTCCAAAATTGAAGTTTCAGGTAGGCCTAAAAGCTGACAATTACGCCTAAAATATAAAATAATCTTAAAAGCTAACACATTTTTAACCGGCAAGTCTGATGGTTACTGTTTTCAGAGTATATAATAGAGATATCTGTTGCAATGCGTGATAGAGGTGTGCGCCTCACCATTGGTATAAAGTGGCGAACTGTACAGAAGACCGGGTGCGACTAGGTAGTCGCAGTAGCCGCTTGCTTATTCCATTTACACTTAATTACACAGTATAATATACATTTTTTTTCCAAAGAAGCCTGCAGTAGTACTGTTGTAAAATAAAGTCATAAAAAGAACCGATAATCACTGGCTTACAATGGACCAGTGCGTCAAAATGGGTTAGTACGTCTCGGTTTTAAGAAGTCATCAGGTTAAGTCATTCACATCCACTACGTTTTTCAGAATTTCAATTTCAATTTATTCAACAAGAGCCTTGGCCAAGAGCCGTACGCTCTGATACACAACTATAAAACCAATACGTTTTCAGGAGTGAAAACAACAAAGAGGAGTAATAAAGCAAAGGTTAGTACAACACCACTCTTCCCAGGGGTAACAAGATCTGACCGAATCATTTGACGCATCCGACAAGCTGCTGTATCCGTTTTGGGATGAGCCTGATAAGATAGCAATAGCTTTGTCCACGTTCAACCCATCTTCTTTGGCTTCTTGAACAGCTTGGGCGAGATTGCCGAGTTCCTTCCAAGTTTCTTCATCCTAAAAAGTATTTGCGTCATATTATTATTCCGGTGCAATTAGATCATTTTTTGACAAAGTTGGGAAAAATTCCCATAAAGATGAAACTTGGCAGATATGTCCAGAAATACTACCCGAGTTAACATACTAAAAGTCTCTTAAAATTCCACTGGAGCTTTGGCCGCCATTTTGAAAAAATGACCGCTGCGGGCTATCAAATTGTATATTTTCTTAAATATCGCACGAACTACCGCTCCAACCGAAAATTGTATGGAGAAATAAATTAAAGATAACAAAAATCTCTACAAGAAAGGTTCTTATGATATTTTCGTTAAAACCAACCGTTTTAATTGCAATCTACTAGTTTACTGAAAACATGTTATGAATTTTGAAGAAATGGCCACCGCCGTCATCCAAATTGTGTGTATTTTCTTAAATATCGCACAAACTATTATTTTATACAGACCCAAATTAAACATAACAAAAATCTCTACTAGAACTGTGCTTATGATGTTTTCGTTAAACCCAACCTTTTTTTTTTGCAATCTACTGGTTTATTGAAAACATGATGGATTTTGAAGAAATGGCCTCCGCCGGCTACCAAATTGCATATTTAGTGGATGGGAGGTGGGGGGTGGTGTGGGGGGGTGAAGGGGGCTGTTAAAAGTTTCAAATCGGGCGACCGATTTGCCCCTTTGGTTTTCAGTAAGTACACAACGTTCTACCGTATTTGGCTGTAACTCTTTAACCGTCAACAAATCAAAAGCATAATGTGAAGCACAATAGATCACACAAAAGTGATATAGGTCTTTTACGTAAAAGCAACCCTTGATTTCCCTTGGTATATCATCCTTTATTTGTGTGAAAGCTCCTTTTTTTCAATTGGTTGTTGTAGGAATTTTCGTGTTCAAAGTGCTGTTTCAAGCCCTCTAATTGCTCGAAGTGAACATGCTTAGGATTTTCTGAAAGGTGGAGATCTATTCTTTACGTCAATTCTAACAAAAAATAGTTTACTATAGATAGGGACCATCCTACGCCCATTTAAAGGTGAAAGGTAATGGCGTAGCGACGAAAGCGTATCGTGATGTTTGAGTTCGAAGTGCTCTTGTAAACCCTCTAACAGCTCGAAATGGATATGCTTACGATTTTATGAAAGGCGGAGATCTACTCTTTCTATCAATCCCAACTCAAACTGTTTAGGTTAGATAGGGACCGTCCTACGCCTATTTTAAGGTATAGCTGTAATTGGTATAGGGGCTAGTTTCAATTTCAAAGTGCCATTGTAATGGTCATATTTGTATTTGTATCTTTGCTAAACGATTTCGGTTAGGATTGGTGGAAAGAATAGATCCCAACCGTTTAGAAAGTCCTTAGCATTTCCATTTTGGACTATTAGAAGGCTCGCAAAAGCAATTTGAATTCGAAATTCACCATGCACTTTCGCCGCTACGCCATTACCTCTTCACCTTTAAATGGGCGTAGGACGATCCGTATCTAAGCTAAACAATATCGATTAGGATTGAAGGAAAGAATACATCCCCACCTTTCAAAAAATCCTAAGCATGTTCCTTTCGGGCTATTAGAAGGCTCGCAAGAACACTTCGAACGCGAAAATCAGTATAACAACCAATTGAAAAAAAGGAGTTTTTGCGCAAATTAAGGGTGATATACTTTAAAGACGATTTTGGGGTTCAAGAGTTGCATTTACGTAAAATATGTATATCACTTTTGTGTTCTGAACGTTTTTGCTTCACATTATGCTTTTGATTTGTTGACGGTTAAAAAGTTACATCCCCCCCAAAAAAAATTGTTTTGTGTGTGTGTGGGGGGGGGGGGCATGAAAAATTGTGACTCAGGGTTTTTAGACTCCTGTACCCATGTACTAACTGAAACCAAAGGGACAAATTAGTTGCCGGATGTTGTTGGATGACTTGAGCCGATTTTTATTATCTGCTTTCAAGGAGCCCGATATAAAACCTAAGTGGTCCGGAGAAATACGTGATCAACGCAAGGCCACTTGCCATAATATGCCGTAGTAAGTTTCTTTAGTACTAAGAATGCGGAAAATAACTTCAAACGGTAAAACACACAAAAAACACTATTACTGCAAATTTCACGAGTTATGAAACAACGCGGTTACTTCTTTTGTCATTAAACGTCAAATCCGTCATAATATGCCAGAGCCGTCCAGATGTCCTGGTAAATATTGGTATTGGATTCGTTCGCACATCACTGGCCAGAAATATAACTGGAGCACCGGGAAAAAAATCACATCAGTGAAAAATCACATCACTACGCAAAACACATGTAGGCCTAATATAGAAACTATCGCTTGGATGAGTTATCGCGATAATATGTACCTAGTTTTCCGTATTCTCATTTCCGTCTTAAACAGCAATTCCTGAATTTAAAGCACTCGGACACCGAAGCCTACAATGAAAGCAAACAGTGAAAATTGTGAACGAATCCAACAACCACCTTTATAGCACTTCTGGGTTGCACTGCCTCCACCCGATGGATTTGCTGCATAGACTGCGTCGTTTCAAAACGAGTGAAATAGGCAACAAAAGTGTTTTTTTTTTTTGTTTGTATTATTTTCTGCATCTTTCACGCTAAACAAATATCCGGTAGGTTACGTTATAATTATTATGGCACATGGCTTTGTGTTGGCTGTGCAGTTCTCGTGGCCATTAGGTTTATAGATCAGGCTCCCGTACTGATGTTACTAAAAACTCGGTTTAGCCATTCAACGAAAAATACGAATTTCTTCAAAATATATAAGGTAGGAATTTCACCTTCGAACTCTTACTTTTTACACACCAAAACTGAATACGAAATATCAGTTGAATCAGAACATAACTGAGAACGTTTCCGTGTCATAAACCTACAAACATCATACATAAACGCACTCGCTTCGCTCGCTCGGCCAATAATATAAGTAAAAAAATATTCGAGAACTATAAATGTTTGCAGTAGCAAAACTTAAATTGTCTAATACCTACACACAAACAGACACACAAAACCAACTTCATTCGAGTATTCGTCCTCGCTCGTTATGCTCGCTCGGCCAATAAGCAGTACTCAAGGGAATAATCTTTAGCTTACCATGAGAATTTTTCTGTCGACTGACTGCAAATCTTATAAGTTAGCAGAATGTGCTTAGCAAGACACCCACTACCCTTTCTCTAAGAAAAGGTTTGCGATTCCCAAATTGTTAAAAACGGGTTTAAACCAACTGTAGCCTATCTCATTTTTGTCAGCAACTGGTAATGTCTTTCAAGTAGAAAAAACGTCACTTGAAAAAAGTAGGGAGCAATACATTTACATATGCAACAAAAGTAGGAAGAAAACGTAACTGGATAACTGCACCCACTGAGCATTCAGTTTAAACTAACAACTCATACACACCACAGTGCAAATTTAGATTAGAAATAGGTAAGGGAAAGGCTCCACGCTCGGGAGAGGCATGCAGCGGCCGTGGCTCTCGATATTGAACGCTCGTTTTTTACCCGAAGGAGTTTCCCATTACGGAAGCAGCTCTTGCAGGTTGCTATAATCTCGCTAAATGCCGCTCCTCGGTGCCGAAGGCTTGCATATCCGCAACAAAACGCCCTTTGGGGCTGAGAGAGAGGAACAGTTGTGTCGATGGTATCAAAGGGCTTATTAACGTGGCCGCTATCATGCAAATGGTCTGGAGACGAGAGAGCTGATGACAGCTTGAAGTGTGAATGCTTGCACGCAATGCCATTCTTTGCTGCCGAAGGTACTGAAGACCTACCCACAAGCACGCCCTTTGTTGTCGGGGGCTGTCGTTCTTCCTCACCACGCTTCGGTGCAGTGTGCTTAAATGAAAGCCCAATGCCAAAAGACCATGAAGGTACGGGCCCAGACTGAATGATAATTGGAGAAGAAGTGAGCAGGAGGAGGTAGCTGGGAGAGCAGGTTGGCAGATACTTCACCATTGAAGACTGAACCACAATAGCCACATCCACAACTAGTGTAATAGGGGTCCTACCCCTCTTAGCAGACCGAGAGAATACAACTAGCTCAGTCTTGGCTGAAGCCAGCAATAAGCCTCTCTCAGATAGCCGGTTAGCGACATAATAAATTGCACCATGCGCGCACTGACAGCAGGTATGAACATCATCTCCTTCAAACCACAACTCCATGCCGTTGGCGTAGCACACAACATTAGCCGACTGCCCCATTTCCAGTATAACATTATTTAACGCAACAGCGAACAAATCTGGACTCAAACAGCTCACCTGTGGCAGGCCACTACCCGAACAGACTTCTGGCGACCAACACCCATCCACCCTGGTCGCAAATCGGCTGTTGCCACGCAGAGCTGTGATCACCCCGACCAATTTCTGCCCAACACCCATCTTCATGAGACTGTGACGAACCCAGTCGTCACTGACAGTGTCGTATGCAGTATGTGTAAGAACAGGGCCACAACAACATGCCTGTGCGACCAGGCCTCGTACATGCCTGACAGAAGGTACATCACTGCATCCTGGGCAGTTCTGTTGGCCCTGTAGCCAAATTGCACTGGGGCAAGGCAACTGTGATACTCAAGGTGCCAGTCCACACATCGTAAACCTTTCTCAAATTGGATAACAAAGAGAGGGACGGCAGTTCAGCAGAGTGGACCGTGGTGAGCCAGCCTTATGAACAGGAACTATCACCGTGAACATCCGGAAAAGGGGAGCCATCTAACAGTGTCTGAAGCAAGGCTAAACAGCTCAACGTGTATCTAAGCCCATCTAGGCCTGCAGCACTGCCATCTTTACACCTCGCCAGAGCCGCCCTAGACTCAACAACATCCCACGGTACATCAGTCCTGTAGGGAACATCCCAAGACCACAATTTGACAACTCCTCTGATACTAGGGCCAGAGTCCCCTTGGGCAGAGCATAAACACTTGCAAAACGGGAGTTGAAGGCATTTGCCATGGCATTACCCCTCAACACCGACTTATTAGATGCGTCCAGATCATAGACCCACTTTAACATGCCCCTGGGAACCTGGTCATGGAGGGTGCGCCACGCCACACTAAGCGATGGAGCTCGTTGCACCAGTGAGCACAGCCTCGCTGGAAACAATTCGCGCTAAATGCGAATCCAGTAAGCCGATTCACTAGAAATTCCACAGTACATGTACCACAAGGTGTCACAAGGATGCCGCTTCCACTGCCAGTATCCACGACGACGATCCCGCACAGCAATTGTACATATGTCTGCCCACCATCTAGGACTGGCCAGAGACGAGGAGGGTGCAGGCCTCCCTGATCTTACATGTTTTATTATATTCAGAGATCTAATTGGCAAAGCACCATTAGAAGCACTCGGTCTCCTTTGAGACCTCTGCTGGGAGGTCACGGCAGACACATCGTGGTTACCGTGACGGTGCCTAGCAGTCCCCCAAGGTCGTCGGAAACCGAGAACTGAAAGAACTCTTGTAGACCAGGGGAGCACAGGAACAAGTCAAGGACCGATTCCTGTACAGAACCGTGCTGCCATCTGGAAAAGATCATGGACTATCCTTAAGCCACAAATATCTATAGCCCTTGCAAGTTTGCGACCATTGGAGTCTATTCGAATTGACCCCAATTGTGGTGATGAGCATTAAAGTCACCCATTAAATTAAAGGAGGCGAAAACTGAGCACACCAGGAAAACCACAAATCAACTGAGACGGACACCGTGGCATGAACAAACGCCAGGACCGACTGCTGCGTCATCCACACTCGCACTGCACACACGTTCAGCCCAGGAATACTGTTAGGCATAGGCCATACTAAGAACGGCACCGACCACTTAATATAAATCCCTACTCTGTCATTTACTGTAACATAATCAGCTTGTTGCAGACTCGCCCTGCACACGTTTTCAACATTGGTCTCCTGAATACCAACAATATCTGCATACTTCAATAATTTATCAATTTCTCCAATTTTATTACGAACTCCTCGGGAATTCCACGAGATTATAGAAAAAGATCGAATAAGGGGGTCGAAAATTTGAGACTTTGAATCAGCACACTACTCCAAAATATGCACTCGTTGACCCAACGAGCGTACTCTCTGCCATGTTCAATCATTCTCCTCACCGCACTCCTTACTTTTCCTGAATCAACTCCTAACGTACTGCACTACATTACCTCAACACTCAAGCCAATACGCAAATTAGAAAATAAAAACAAGGTCATTTGTTGTTTAAGGTAAGGTCTAACTGATCCGAAGTCAAAACAGCAAAGGAACACAAATAAACTTTCCTGTAAGGTTTCACATACCGCTGTGTTCCTGTACTGTTTAGTCCACGTAAAACCTTACTGCTGTATTCACATGTTTTTTTTTTCAGTTTTTACTTTAAAACACGATATGTCTGATTGGTTCATTCTACTTGGCTAATGGACATCGCTGAAAAATCGTAAAAACCATACTTTTAGTGTGCTTAGTACAGACCTACAGATTAACTAATTCAGGGTTCGTTCTACTCCATGAAATCCTGGAAATATCGTTGAAAATAAAAATGAAATACCAGTCCTGAAGTCTTGAATATGAAATCTTAAAAACTGGTCTATGTATCAATAGGATGAACGGAAAGGAGACGCCCGGACTAAAATGATAATGAAATATTTAGCCCCGAAAGTAGGAGTGTGTAGCCTATATTATACATTACGTTATTGTTACACAAAATTTGAAAGTTGGGATATGGTTTTGATTTTATTTACGTGTCTAATGGTTGAATACAGCAGTAAGGTTTCATGCGGACTAAACAGTACAGGAACACTGCGGTATGTGAAACCTTACAGGAAAGTTTATTTGTGTTTCTTTGCTGTTTTGATTTCGGATCAGTTAAACCTTACCTTAAACATCAAACGAGCTCTTTTTTGTTTTCTAATTTGTGATACTTGGACATACCATGCAGGTTGTCTGCACTCGTTACAAAAGGCACTGAACTTCGCTCGCTTCGCTTGCTCATTCAGTGCAAGTCTTTCTTTTGGATGTTGGTTTGTCCGCAGCTATCTATCATCGGCTTTGTCCGTATTTGTAATGTAGGACGGCAAGCCAAATGGGCAACGGACACTTTAGCTTTAAAACGGGAGAATGACGTGAAATTATCATATAAATCGATTTGTAATAAGGATAATGCTTCAGCTTAACGCGCGGGTAAATTGTTGGCGCAACAGCATTGTTAGCATTTGCTTACGCATTCCGTCTAGCGTTTGCTGATTGGCATTGTTGCATAGAAACAATGTTTAAAACAATGTACAAGAATAAAACGGATCGTTCAGGGCTCAGTAACTCCGGAACGGAGAGACTAATTGAAATTTCTATTTCTATAAAGGGCATATCTCCAGAAGTAGATCTTTCAAATGAGATATGAATCAGCATTCTACGACAAATGGTTTAGTCTGTAAAGACCATTGTATAAACGTGTCCTACGTCCACCATCACCTCCACCACCACCATATAAGACTAAAATGAAACTCACTATTCCAGCTGAAGTCCAGATATCCAACGTGACAAATCGGAAATTAATAAAAGTTCATACACGTGTTGGCGGAGTCCCACAAGGCTTATTTACCAAACTTCAGTGGAAATGTTGACCAACGGCAGAGAAATGAAGCTTCCAAATTTCGGCTTTAACATGGGAGACTGAGGTCAAACCTTACAGTAAAGGCTACCGCCTTTAATAATCGTTAAAGTTTTTAGATCCTTTATTATCAACATCTATAGATGCATTCACACCATCACACTCTTTCAACACAGTCATGTCATTGCTGCTATCAATGTTTCCATCATCACCAACCAAAAAACATTCTCATCACTTACTTGCATTTTGTCCCCGTCCACCACCACTTGATCTGATCCGTCACTTCTACTTCTTTTAAGCACACGTTTTTTTTTTTTGGGGGGGGGATGGAGGTGGATCATTCTTATCATAAGAATGATCCTAAGAATCATAAGAAGCACCACTCGCGTCTTGCATACCCTCACTTGCTGTTACGCATGGATTCGTATGAAATACCAACTCATTCCTTCCGCAGTCAGTCTTCGGTGCAACTTTGGGGGTAACCTCTGCCCTGTCAGCCTGTAGGTGATTGTACAGCGAGCTTGGGTCATTGTATACCTCACAGGACGCGCAAGGTATGCTGTGGCACACACGTCGGAAGTGCCCACGTTTTGAACAACGAAGACAAAAAGGCTCACGATCACGAACTACAATTAAAGCCGGAATACCCCTGACTTCACATTTTTCAGGAACATCCACGATAGTTTTGAAAGGCTTCAGCTTGAAGCGAACAATGCGAACAGTAGTGTCACACACCGGAGTCCCTCGAACTACCAGTTTTTTTAATTCTTGCTATTCTACACTTGGGAACTCTCCGAAAGCTATGACGATATCATTTGCAGGGACTCCTCTCGGGAGCCAGTGTACCATCCCTTTCAGAACCAGATGTGAAGGTCGAAAATGTCTATGTCTTGCCCATTGATGGTGAGAGCCACCGTTGCTAGCTTCTTCTTTGCAATTGGTGACGTAAGGGTGACCTCGAAAGCACAACCCGTTCATAAAGCGCCCAATAACTCTATGCACTCGCCACCACATGGAGGAAAACTTGTGTAAGAGGATACGGCTAGCCTATCTCTGGACAGAGCAGAATTAAAGAGCAAGTCATGTCAATGGCTTGTAAGCTTCCCTTATACAGCCTACGCAGTGACATGAGCTTATGGGAATGATTTACTTTAGGGGGCAACATCTCTTCCAAAGACTTCCATGCATTTATTTCACCTTGTTGCTTGGCAGAGGTACCGACGAAAACAACCTCTTCACAGCACGAACAACTTTCTCCCTGTCTGCTTGCAATCCCTCACACTCACGGTCTTCTTGAGTTTCTTGCCCACCATTTTCGGACGAGGCTTGTCCAAGTCCATCTAGGCTGCCATCTTGCGACCCAGTCCCAACCCTACTGTTACAGACATCTCCAAACTTCCGCACGTCTTGCACGGAAATCCTTCTCAACCCGGCTTCCTTCACTACTACTGCAACCATATCATCGGACACAACACCTGTGTTTATGTCTCTGGATGTGAGAATTTTCAGCACCAGAGAGCACAGAAGCCGATCGTCATCCTCCGCCATTGCGTAACAAACGGCGAAAACTGAGTCATTTACCTCGATTCCTTTTCCCGGGTTTCGGTACCATGAAATACATCGAGGCCTACGACGAACATGGTTATTACCGCTTTATCAGCAACTTTTCACCAACAAAGGTCAAAGGGTTTAGCGAGCGTTGACCACTCCTGGTCATCTGCCCGAAGCCCTAAAGACCTATGTCTGCAACAGCCAAATTCCCAGGCAGTCACCCACCCAAGTATCAATCCAGCCCAATGCTGCTTAACTTCGAGGATCTGACGAGAACCGGGGTTTCCAGCACTGCAAGGCCGCAGACAACAAGAAGAAAGTACAACAATAGTACATGTCCCAGCAAATTAGTGCAGTATTACAACAGAAAGAAGTAATAATGACATCATTAACTTGCAACTACTTGATATTTGATCTAGACACACGCTAGACGGTAGTGCACGGTAGTGGAGTTGAGTCTAATATTGCTTTGGCAGCAAATAGTACCGTACGCAGTGTTCTCGTACCAATATTAGCGTTGGGTGTGAGTTAGTGGCATAGGGCACTTTGCAGTCACTTTACAGTAGCAACAATTGTATTATCTATCTATATGTATGTATTTCGGTTAGCAAAAGTATTGGGATGCGGACATAGAAAGCCAGGCATTAAACAAAGAAATAGGAGAAGCGACTTCATTCTTTGGACAGTAGCAATTTTGCGAAGGTTTACGACTCATCGTGTGGTCGCCACCTAAGTTAGGCAGGTGATCAGCTGAAAGGCATGGCTGTGACCCACTCTCAATCGCGATGGCTCTGCAGGTGTGGATCATATTAATTACGGTGATATTAGAGGACATGGGGAAGAGGCTAAAGTTGAGCTGGTTGATTTCGTTCAGGGGTACTTTCGTGGTGCTTCAGTCCCACCATTGTGGTTGTTCTCTGTTCTCATACCAGTTTTGGGAAGAGGTAAGGTCAGGTCATCAGTGGTGAGCTAAGGACCAAATGCTCTTCTTTCTTGTGCGAGGAAAGTTTATGAGAGGATCTAGGTGGAGAGTACTTGGTGCCACAGTTGGGTGGGTGGCTATACTGGGCGGATGTTTCCACGACCAATCGAGGCCTGACACAAGGGTACTGCCTAAGCCTAGCTCTCTTTGCCGTCGCATTCCGAACGAGGTGTTGGATTAGATGAGCCACCTTGTGGAAATGGTGTTCTATGCTGATGACGTGGCTCTTTGGTTGGTGAGTGAGGATCTCCCGTCTCTATTCGGCTCTCTGGAACGTGCTTTGGATGTGGTGAGGAGTTGCTTGATAAGAGGGACCTCACCCTGTGACAGACCAAGACGGAACTGATAGTCTTTAGCAGGGTCCCGACCGTTCAGGCGTCAATTAGAGTAGGTCCTGCTGTTATCGCAACCTGCTGTTCTGTTCGGTATCTGAGGGTCAAAGTGGATTCATAACTGAACTGGGGTACTAAGGTGGACGGAATTAGGGAAACTGAGGCTGATATGATTTAGGTGCCTTGGCGACAAACAAGTTCTTAGCCAAGAAGTCAGTGGTTTCTTGCGTCTATCGTGTGTGCGTTAAAGCAGAGGCTGAATATCATTTGCCATTTCTTGCCTATTTTCGGTGGGCAGTTCAGGATATTCAGGTTGCGCTTAATGAAGGTTTGCAGTGGGTGACTGGGTGTCTACCATCTACCGTCTACCGTGAATACACTGCTTATCGAGCCAAGGGTGAGCGGGCTAGGTGGCTGCTATCTGCTTTCTGTCTGAGAGTGATCGTTAGGGGTAGGGAGAATACGCTGGGTCAGGTTCTAGTTGGGTATGGGATTTTTTAGTCGTCTCACCCGGAACTCTGTTGGCTCGCTGGGGTTGGGTATGACCTTCATTGGAGCAAATTAGCTGGGCAAGTTCCAAACCCCTTATGTTGTGGTGGTCTTTTCACTTCTGGATGCGGCATGGTGTTCATTTGCCCGTGTTTCAGGAGGACGACAGTGCCTCTAGTCAGGCCGTTTTGGCCACTAATTGTTTCAGTGATGTCTCTTTCTTTAAGGATTCCTTGATGAGGTAAGTTGGTATTGCAATCCCGGCATCGCGGAAGGAGTATAGTTTTCATTTGAGTTATGTACCATCTGCCTTTGTGGCGGAGCTTGTTGCTGTTATTTTAGCTCTCGGGTTGAGTCTGGATTTTGGGTTCCAGTGGTCCCGTGCCCTTAGGTAGATTGTTGTTGGCGGCACACCAGGTGGGTTATCGGGTTTGTGTTGGGTGGGTACGACGCCAATGGGGCGCTAAGGCAATAAGCTGATCGATGAACTGCAATAATTAGAGAGGTACGAGATAAGATAATAGAGAGGTACGAGAGGTATTTTATACCTAAAATTAAGAAATTCTGTGCAGGAGTAAATTTGATAATTGTCGGCAAGTGTTTACTTGTTGTTCATGGTAGGCCTGCCACTGTTTCAGAAAACTACTGCATCTACCTAAAATCTGAAACATGATCTAAACAAACAATTTCGTTCGCCTTCATCCTCAAAGAGACCACTTTTTTAATTGGTTAACCAATTCCGGAGTTACGGGACCCTAAACGACCATTTTAATTGTTTTACATTGGTTTAAACATTATAATTACAAACAAAAACGTCACGTGTACCGTAAAAAAAAATGGTTATGATTGAAGTTTCATAAAAATAGCACAACACCACTTAAACAAATGCAATTTTCTCAATTCTACGTTTGCATATTTCAATTAAAAATCATCAATTATTATCCGTGTACATTTAACAAGTAAAGTGAAACTTCAATCATACAACCCTTTTTTTTTTGCGGTACACTTGAAGTGTTTGTTTGTAATCCGTGTATCTTTTTTACAGCATCACCAAACACAATTCAGTCTATGCCTTGTAGCAGTAAGTTTTTTTTTATTTCCAAAGGTATAAACACGCGCACACATGCATTGATGTTGTAGCGTGTGCATGCAGTGATTGTTGATGTCCCTTTTGAAACAATTTAGCGCATTGCTGAAAGCTTGAATCAAAGAAATAAATGCTTCATACTATCGTTTCTAGCTGCTAATTTCTAGGCGTGCCAGTTTCACACTGATCAAACTGATCGTTCAGGGACCCGTAACTCCGGAATGGCCCGACCAATGGGAAAAGTGGTATCTGTGAGGTTGAAGCCCATGGAAATTTCTGGCTTAGATCATGTTTCAGATTTTAAGTAGGTGCAGTAGTTTTTTTCTGAAACCGTGTCACACAAGCACAAGAACAAGAACAAGTACAACAACAACCAACAATAGCAAGTCAACAGTTTTCAAATTTACGTGTGGCTCCCTACGTTTACTCTTGCACGGAATTGCATAAACGTTGGTATAAATATAACTGCCATACCTATCTACTATCTGGCCAAGTTAGGTCGAAATATATTGAATAGGAACGAAGAAATTAATAGTTTTAGTTTTGTTAGAGATTGGACTTCAATCACATAATATACAAGGCTATCGCCGTGTATGATTACGGAACTATGTCAATCAACAAAATGGCAGCCGTAGGACATAGACTGCAGAATAAAGAAATTCTAACAACGCTGATTATGCAACATTTATTTACCATCACTTTGAGGAGACGTTTTACTTGACATTACTACATGCCATAAAAAATGTACACGAATTGCGTCAAGTGTCAAGTGTGCCGCAAAAAAAAAGGGTTTTTGCGTGAAGTTTCACTTTATTTGTTAAAATGTACACGGATAAAAAGTTATGATTTTTAATTTATATAATTGAATGTACAATTGATAAAATTGCATCTGTTTAAGCTGCTGTTCTGCTTTAATAATAGTTTAATTCGTCAAGCACACCAGCAGTTAAACAGATGCCTTTTCACAACTCTACATTTTATTATTTAAATTTAAAATCATACATTTTTATCCGTAAAATAAAAATAATTTTACTCGTATATCATTTTTTTACGTCATAGGTTAAGGTTTTTTTGTGATTTTATTTGCTCGGAGATTTTTTTTTCATAATTATTTCTTTGGAATATTTTTCAGGGATCTAGAAGTGCGCTTGCACTTCGCCTATCTAGTTCATATTATTGACTTTCAATGTAACCTAACTGGGGTGTACGGCGTTGAATAGCTTATTGCTTGTGCGATGACGAATGTCTTCCAAATCTTGAACAGTGACGTGGTACGACAATAAACGTGTAATTACAGAACGAAGAGCCAAATGAGCTCTATTATTGATAAATAAGCGTGTTTGAAAGCTCTACATTAACAAATACGACAGCGTTTGTGTCAGCATGGCAAACATTAGGTTTCTCTGGTAATTTGAAGAAGAGGAAAAACTGGTATGAATGCCCAGTTGTTAGGAGGCAATCTTCATCGGGTAGGGTGAGAGATATCCATCAATCATAGCTACCAGACTGGTGGGAGATTAATAAGCATGAATTCCCTTGTGTTAATGAATTCGATTGTGTAAATAGCTCGCTGACAAACAAGGGAAATGAGAAATTGCTCCTTGAACCAACAACGATAAATTGTTTGTTGTTGTTTATTACTCATAAAGAAGCATTAAAAACAAGCGTTAATCAGCATAATTTTGCTTCTGCCGTCATTATAGCTCGATTCCGAAACACCTTCAGACAACAACAAAACTATTCCTTCTACAGACTTTCCAAGGAAAGTTTGAAGAAGGAATTGTTTGTTGTTGTCTGAAGGATAATTTCGGAATAAGCTAGAATGCAATGACACAAGCAAATTTTTGCTCGTTAATGCTTATTAACGCAAGACGAACTATTGTATACATGTGCTTGTTTGTATTTAGTGGGCACGAAAGCAAACTGGATTATCTACTCCACAAGGGTTTGTATCTGCCCCACATGTAGGTTCTGCCAACAATGGCTTTGTACCAATGCTGAATTGTTTGGAATCCACGACGAGAACCATATGCATCTTACATTAATGAAAACGAGTTGCAGTGTTGTAAAACGACCAGCCGACCCAGACGGCCACCCTACCCAGACGGACACCCGTCTAATAATAACAGTAACAATGCTGCGTTGATTCTGCGTTGATACTACGTCAACAGCAATGTCTTTACAAACATGCACACTATCTCTGGATGGCAGCGCTCAGTGCGGTTTACACTACCTCTCACTGGATGGCAACATATTCGTCGTCAACACCGCCTGATTGGGACTTTTCAATATAACTATTGTAAGTACTAATCATACAAAATTCCAGAAGCCTAAAGGAACTCATAAAGTTCTTTGAAATTGCATTACCATTGCAAATAGACGGCTTAAAAAAGTGTGTTAAAACTCATGTCACCACGTCACGTTTTTTTTTTTTTTTGGGGGGGGGGGGGCCCCAATTTTGTTTCTATATTGGAACAAATACATAAGTTTCCCCACGATCACTCCTCCCTACTTTGTCATGTTTCAACTCTGCGCTCTTCTCCATTCCTCTCCTCTCCTCTTCCTCCTTTTCCTCCGAGGTATTGTGTCCATTGTGAAAGACGTCGTCTGCTCCAGGGTTGTCGTTGTGGACAATAAAATAAAAGTATTAGTGAAACTCGGTGGAATTTCCTTCAGCGGGCTAAAGGTTTCGACTTAGCTGTACAAATGTGTATTTATTTATTTACGGTAAAAATATTTATATGAAAGTGAGTGGAGTCTGGGTCAGGCATCATCAGCGTTTGGTAGTCAGTGTGCGCAAACTGAAAACGTAACTTTTAACGGATAAAACAATGCTTCACGTATATACAACTTAATATTAAACCGCTGGCTAAAGGTTCTGTCCCTGTAGATGATTAAAATTAAAGTATTCGTGAAACTCGGTTAAATATTGGACAAAATTGACAAAGCTGACGGGCCTGACAAAGGCGCATTTATTTATTTCCGGTGTACAAAGGCGTATTCATTTTATTTCCGGTGGATAGATTCATATATTATGTAAGTAAATGGAGTCCGGGTCAAGGGAGGCGCTGATTGAGTGAGCGAAGCAAATAAACATCACTGTTTCCTAGACAGTGAGCGCAAAAAGACCGACGGGTTACAGGCCTTTCGCAACAAACTCATGAGAAACCAAATCGTCCCAATATTTTAAACGGTGCATCAAACAGCACCCATGAATAGCACGGGGTTCAACTAATGTGATGTTATGACAAGTCGTGTCCTCATAATCCATATGCTCGTTTAAAACCACCAATTTCATCTTCTAACCGAAACTTTAGTATATGAACACTTATTTAAGCAAAAAAGGCTAATTCTAAACATGTCAAGAATGAGATGACGCCCAAGCCTGCACTTAGTTTTAAACGGAGAGGCTGGTTTCCCACAGGTAGTAGAGCTCAGGCCATCCTTCTTGAAGAAGCTGATATAAACTGTAACTAAACGGGACCGAACCAGGTGAAGGAAAGTGTGAAAGACCACCAGACTCGTTCAGTAATTATTCTAGTGTATATTCTATCAAAATTTAGGCCCCTACTATGATTTCCCGGACGAATAGTTTTGTATGTTTTTTTTACGCCATGTTTCTACTGCTACCGGGGAATAAAAAAACTGTAACATACTTTAAAAAAAAATTGCTACCAGAAAATATTACACTTCACTAAAACACAGGTTGTTTAAAAAAAAGTTAGTTTCTCAGGCAGAAATATTTTTTTCCCGTGTGGCAGGGTTATTTTCCCCCCTTTTCTTCATGTTTGCTTATAATCTACTCTACAAAAGGCGTTAGTGTCGTCAAAAAGTGAAGCTACTTTGTCTTGCCATTTTGTAAGCTCACTTCTTAGACCTAATACAGTACAGATATTTTAAAATAATTTGCTTTTGTTGCAACAAGCCAAGCTATACAGCAAGGACAGATGAAAAAAAAAAAGGGTTTGCAATAGGATTCTAGGCCGTGGGAGGTCCCTGAAAAAAGATTTATTTTTTAAGTAGTCCTATTTATTAATTTATTTACTGAAAAATACTGTAAATCCTCCTAAAATCCTAATGAAATATCAGCGTAAGTCTTTTAATGTTGCCTTACAAAACGAAATTCAGTCATGAAAAAAAACGTATTGTGCGTTATTTTTTTAGGTTGCGCTTCATTAATTTAGTTTTAATACTTTAAAAGTGAATGTAAACTTGAAATTTTTACGCAGAAATTCTTGCTGAGTAAGACTGGTTTCAAAATAATCTACACATCAGTTACTGTATAAATCTGGAAAACACTGCTGAAATAGTACTGCAAAATACTAAAAAAAAAAAAAAAAAAAAAGTACTGACTAATGTCAAAACTCAACTGCAGGTTCAGTCGTAAGAGCATTAATTGCATCAGGTGACTCAATATACAATAAAAAAATTAGAATTTAAAAATAGTTTCAACTTACTTGGTAGCTGTTGCTGACTACTTAACGACTTGGAGCGTATGTGATTTTTCTGCAGGAAGTCATTTCTTTTATACAGAGTATTTTCAATGCCAACAGTACTTTATGATTTGAAATGCGTTTTTAAATAGCATCTTTTGAATTGGCTTAGCTCTTGAAAGAACCGTTTATAAACCAAATGTAGACTTAATACAAATTCCATACGCTATTATTTTCTGATAACAAATATTGGAACGATAAACCAGTAAGTTAAAAGGATGAAGTTAAGTAATAAATGTTTATGATACAAGAAACCAGACTCTTTACTTAATTTTAATTGGTTAAAGGAACAGTAATAGCTTGAACATTATAATTGTAACGCTGCGCTACCCCACGTATTTTTTTTAAAGAAGTCATCTCCCAATTAATAAGAAGTTTATAAGTTCGATCCCAGTATTAAAAGTGGCCACCCGCCGTAACTTGTCTATGCTACGGAGGACTTTTTTCCTACCTCACGCCTGATGACGTTGTATATGAAGCTATCACGCAAGCGGTTCGTAGGTATTGTCCATGTAATGTTCTATCTTACAACTAATCGTAAACAATCGTACGTGAACTGTCTTCAGTTCGATATTTCTTCCATACGCGAATGCGGTCATAGGATATGACAACGTATCGATGCATATTCAGTCCTTCAAAAGTGGGTAATGTCCCTTTAAACAAACGAAAATAAGAGTGACTCATCTCCTTGCCAATAACGATTCCAAACAGGCACAAATAAGACATTGCAACAGCTACTGACAAACATAGATTGTGTCACTATTGACAAATATGATACTGCAACACCTACTGGCAGGGAACGTTGTACATGCATGCTTTACCCAATGTCAGATGAGATAGATGCTGCGGTTCTTTCTTCCCGGTCTCACCGTTTCCAATCTAGCCGAACTAGGCTTCAAGTGAACCACCGCTTGCCAGATAATTTAGTCCCCAACAATTCGTTCCCCAAAACTCAGTTCCGCACAATTTCGTTCCAAGGAAAAAAGGCCACCTATCACAAAGAAATAAATAAAACGTAATGTCGTGAACCAGTTAAAATTTGAGGAATTGTTTTCTGGTCAAAGTTCTTTCGTACGGTGTACAGTCGTTAGACTTGTTGGTGAAATTTGAAAACAAAAAATCGTACGTTTCGCCAGATGTTCATCCATTTCTGTCCACACATATTTAAGGAAAATTGTCATGACAACGCATGATAAATCATGATTTTAGTAAATGAATGGTAGCTCTTATAGAAAAATGTCATGACAACGCAATAAAAAAATCATGACTATTCTATGATAAATAAGAGCAATGACTCGTGATGGTTCTTTTTCATGATGATAAATCATGATGGTGGATCATACCATGATGAATTGGGACAGCTACTTGTCATGATGTTCATGATGGTGCTTTTCATGATAATAAACCATAAATGTGGTTCATGACAAATCATGTGAAATTATAATGATGGTTCGTCACAAATTGCGATAATGAGCCAGTAGCTAGTAATAAGTCAAAAATCAACTTTATTTACGTCGGTTTACAGCAAGAAAACGCTAAGCTGTGTCACTAGCAGTAACTTTTATGTTGTGTGTCGACCAAATTCTCCTAATAAAACGACTTTTCAGCCTTTTCCGTCGCGTTGTTATTTATCCTCAGGGCCTTAAAGCTTCATTGGGCAGGTAAGCAGGAATGGTTAACGCTGGCTAAAACCCTTTGAACCCTTTGTTTTTATGCCTGAAAACAGCTAAACTACCTTAGCTGTAAAGATTCAAGTGTCTAGTGGTCGCCATGCTCGTATGTATATTTTACCTGGATGTTTACTGTTTACCTTGGCGGGTGGCATACTAGCGTGTGTCTTAATAAGGAAGTTTTCTCTTGTTTACTACTATAATATGCTTTTTCAACTCTCGTAAATGCGGAAAGGACAATTCTCTATCGCATTTAGAATTAATACAACAAAACAAATGAATTTTATATTTACTAATTTCAGTACCTTTTCTTGTCACTACTTGCCTGTGGTAGCAGTTTAACTAACTTATTTTGCCTTTTTTTTTTTTATCAAATGTTTGCTTCGTTTACCCTTTATTCATCTGGCGGAATAGAAATTTCGGCTGAATTGCGGCAAACCACAATTTTCTGGCTGGCACATGCTAACTCTAAATTCTGCCGGTTGACGACTAATTGTTGGCCAAATCGATCGAAATGACGCAAAGATGTCATCGATGACTAACTCACTGCTTATGAAAATAGTGACATGGAAGGAAATGCTTGATGGGTAGAAAGTTGGGGAGGTGGGAACTAATGCATTTAGGTAAATCACAAATAAAAAAAAGAAATCCCTGATGGGAAAACAATCTCAACATTTAATAAAATCAGAGACAGATCACCATCAACTATTTTTTAGTAATAATAATAACAGTAATAATAATAATAATAATAATAATAATATGTAATAATAATACTTTATTAGCAAATAACAATTTACATTACGATCCCCGAAGCTTTATAAAACAGCTTGCGAGTTCCAAGTTTCATCATATTCAACACTATGCAGTAGGCGGTTATTATAGCAGATTACATTGCGTACAGTACATGTTTTGTAGTCCATAATGACCCCAAGTTCATTAAATTGAGTTCATTTAATTACCTAGAATAATTCTACCAATTTAATTCTACAAAATATTTCTCCTATTAACTTTTTTAAGTACGATTTTGATATCTTTTAAGTTTTGGTAATTCGTTGAAAATTTTTGGTGTATACCAAGTTCTGTTCCATTGAGTTTTTTCAAAGTTATCTCTTATGACACATCTATATATTAAGTAAAAAATAAATGAGCCCAATACAGATCCTTGTGGAACTAAATTTTGTGTCGATTAAGTTTCTATTTACTCCCTGTAGTTGTACTTTTTGTTTCCTATTATCTAAATAACTCATTATTTTATTGGGAATTTTTCTCTTAGTTATAATTTTTTACATTTTTATAATAAATTATTTTTGTCGCACGTATAACATGCTTTCTGTAAATCTACTATAGAACTAATCCAAATGTTTCCCACCATTACGTGCACCTGTTATTACGTCATTTAATTTTATTAAAAAGCCAGTTGTGCCTTATTTTTTTGTTTATCCCATACTGGTTATTGTATACTGGTTAATGGTTTTGTCTAAAACGTATGTTACATTTATTTTAATGTTCTGTTATTTTCCCTGTTATAGAAAGTAGTTTCTATTGATCTGTAATTGTTTTTGTCCGTTTTCTTTACGTTTTTTGTATACGTACCGGCCATATTACTTGCATTTTTAATATGTCTGGCCAAATTTGCTTATGATCATTGTATTTATTTATTCACAAATGGCTTTTGCTGTATTTTCTTTGGTTTCCTTTTTGGATGCTGTTCTGTCCTTTATCAATTCCTGTGCACATGTGGTCTTGACTTATTACTTCTTTTTTCCGCATATTCAATGTACGACGATTTTTGAGAGTCATTATGTTTATTATTTGCTCTTAATCTTAGTCCTCTAATAGAAATGTCCTTTTTGTTTACATTTCATGTTCCTCTTTAAAGCTGTCCTTTTAATTTGGTACCTGATTGGAAAAAAAAGTTGTTGAAATCATTTCCAGTTTTTGGAAGTATGTCCCCTTTAAATATTTTTGCAATGTTATCATTGTACTACTGCTAGGCTACTACTAGTATTACTATTACTACTACTACTACTACTAATAATAATAATAATATAACAGTCATTCTACGCTAAAAGTAACAAGTCTGAATTCTTCAGGGCAAACTATATCGCTTTATCAATCAAATCAGGAATTCAATCTTGAACCGCGTTCTGCCATTATTATTTGAAAGCTAAATTGAAACCAAAAGTAACAGAATTCTAATGACCATACTAGTATATAGCACTCGTAAGTTAGTAGCAGCAGAAACTGATTTTTAAACTATGATAAGACAATCAAGCAGTTCACTACTAGATACAGTCACGACTGATTTCGTGCATTTAGCTAGAGAGGTAGAGAGCTGGAGTAACCACTCTTTATGCGAAAGCGGACTTATACTATTTTAGGTTCTGGTTGGCCACTCTAAATAACTGTATTTATGATCGTTTGCAATCGCCTGTCACGCATATGCACTAACATTGGTGGTGACTGGATCCTTGTACACGCACTGAGTTCCTGCATGCGCTCGGCTCACAAACGATTTGTTTAAGCTGCCATCTACGAAAATTGGTAGTACTCTTCGGACGATGATATTTTTATTTATTTCATTTCATTTTATTTTATCGTTTTATTGATTGTTTTAGAATATTTTTTTCTTTATAATGCTGAAGAAAGTATACGTACCTGATTTCTGATTTAA
>JAHWFP010043582.1:86235-109489 GCA_023313725.1 Lithobius niger | reverse complement strand
CCCACAACCACACACAGGAACCAGGTGTCTTTGGGAAACAATAACATTTTTATATTTTTATTTTTATTTTTACGAACCACTTCAGCACTTCATGAAATTAACGTCGTCTGCAGGGCATTTGCAAACCTGCTCTAACGCCCAGGGAAGGATTTTTGACGAATTATTATGAACCATCTCGCATTGCTGACAAGGACTCGTCACAATACCACCGAACGTACAGTAGCTGGACTATTAAATCGATACAAACCTCCAACACTGTAGTAAGAGATGGACAACATATTCCGACAGCACCAGACCAAATAATCCAGCTGCTGCACGTTCGTGCAGTGTTAAGTGATTCCCTTTGGCCCAGTAGTACTGTTATCGGCCTTTTCCTATTTCACAATGTTTTCCTATTTTAGTTTCGAACTGTGCAGAACTGATGTTCGCGTTTAATACTTCGCATTATTAAAACCTCTATGGTATTATCAGTCCAACATTAACACCGACTAACGAAGTTTTCGAAGAATTGTTGCTTCCCGAAGAATTGTTGCTTCCCCTCCAGGACAAATTGTTGGGCAGTAGAGATATTTTCCCTTTAGTCTGATTTTGATTCTTAACAGTTTGTTCTCTACCTGCAGTTCATTGTCTTCATTCACTACTTTCCTATTCTGATTTGTTTTTGCAATAGCCAGAGTGTGGGCGGAGGTGGGGAGGCAGACTTGGAATTTGGGTTCTTAATTCATGCGATAACCAAAGAACAAGACGTGTTTGGCCAAATGTTTATTTGAATTATATTCTTAGTTTGACCTATGGAATTAGTCACCTAAGTTTGGACACGACCTTTTGTTACACCCTGTATATATATATATAGGTAAAATTAAAAAAATTTAAACTCTGCGTTACCAGAAATTCTTTTCCCGTTTTTATGCCAAATTTGACTTTTTTCCCCGAAGATCTGTTCGCCCTAGCCACAAAAACAAAATAACCCTCCACCGCAAAGCCGTTTAACAGACAAACGAATTTTTTGACTAAGTAGGGTGAATTAGTTTTTTGTTTATGTTCTGCCAAAGAACTACTAACAGAATTTAGTGCTAATAGCCTGATGTCCATTAGATTCAATGCTAATTGCTTATTTTCAACTGGTTGGCTTCCCGAATTTTAATAACCTAGAGAAAAATCATTAAAAACCCTCCTGCATTAATGCTTAAATGTTCTATATTTAAAATTTGTAGTTTTTCAGATGAATGGATACTTCGTAAATTGGTGCCAACCGCATTGGCAAATTTTGGAAAAAAGCTGAAAATTAAAGGAATTTATTGTTCAAGAAAAACACAATCTTAATGATACAAAAAGAAATTAAATTGGTTAAAAAACATGAGTTGGTTGCCATCATAAGACTAAAAAAAAAGGTTTTAAAAAATTAACGATAGGCTAAAGGTAAAAAATAAAGCAGAGATACGAACCATGGACCTCACGCACCGCAGGCGTCGACACTACGTACTGCACTACACTCACAAACAAATAACCACTTTCGAATCATTCAGGCTATACTATTCTGATCTGGCGGGAAACCTATTGTCTATTGCAGACAGCTGTTTTCGTTAATAAATCAAACGTGTTCTCTTCAAACGTCTCACAAACACTTAAGACATGAATTTGGTAATGTGGCATGGTTAGAACTAGTGTGTGTGTGTGTCGTCGAAATGTAGTATATTTTACTGACTGTGAAGAGAGCCACAATCCATCCATCCACCTCGTGCGACCTCTCAATGAATTCAAAATGTAAACCTAACAGCTTTTTTTAAGGCTTAAAACAAAGGAAGAAAGATGATGTTCGTAGCTAAATAGGCTTACATTAGCAACATTACTGCAATGTAAATAAAATAATTTTAAAGAAAGACGACTGCCAAAGTGGCTGCTCACTGAGATAAATACCAACTTGGCTACCCACTGAGATAAATATAATCTTAAGAATCCAAGTGCAGGAAAAGAATTCCTAGTAACGGTTTATTCATTTGATTTCAAGTTTAGCCTGCAAGTTTTTTATCATTTTATATTCTGGTGATGACCTGGGGTTTGAGGGGCGGGCCGGCGGGAGGGGTAATGAAATATTAGGGAGGTGATCGCCCTCTCTGGCCCACCCCTGGCGCCGTCACTGCTCGTGGGGGGAGGGGGGATCCTATTTCCAACGACTGAACAAGTTTGGAAAAATTCCAGGAACGCTATGGATCGTGTTGAGAGTTAAACGATGATACAGATATTAATAATCAGTTCTTCTCAGACTACCAAGTCCACAGCATGAAAATCGTTCCTTGGTGAAACTCGTGTACTGCTCGGTGAAATTCGGGCTAATGCAATTAACCTAACCTAATGAATAATCTACGGTGTCATGTTAGTTGTGGTGTCATGTGCGAAGACAACTGAGTGAACATTGTTAACTGATTAGGAAAGGTGAGCAGCAAAACTAACGACGTGAGGGAATTAAACGCTCTTTGGATTGGGTGTACAATGCACTAAACCAGTGTTTTTTTTACATTGTTGTTTTGTAGCCATGTGTATGTTTGTCCAGGGTTGGAGGCCTAGAGTTCGTGTAACCCCCTACTGCTTCTTGTTGACAGTAATTCATATTGTACAATAACAACGTTGATGATTGTGCGGACGCCAAACCTCAGAATCCTTGTTCAAATCCCGAACTCAGATGTCACGTGATCGTTTTTCATCATTACTGTTGCTCACTTGTTTTTATTAGCAAACCACCAAAAATAAACTGTGCTCTTCATTTCCTCCTAATAATTTATTGCTAATTAATTGAAATTAGATTTGGTTTGTTTAGAAGTAAGGAAAGTAACAGATAATTGTAGTGTCAAACCGATAAAGTGCACAAGAATTATACAAATTGGAATGTTTCGAAGCTGCCGTGCTTCGTTGTCAAGCAAACCATAAAATCCAGCAATTTAATCCACCAAACGCATTAAACTTAAATAGATAACGATTATCAAACAACGCATGTCATTTCAACTAAAGAAGTTAAAAACCTTTAAAAATGGACGTAAGCCAGTGCAGAAGCTGATGCAAATGCATGGTGAGGAGTGAGGAGAATGTGGGAAGCAACGGCCAAGTTTCCTAGTGGAAAATATTTAAAATTCCTAGTTTGTGAAATGGGGGCGTGTATTCTTTTAAAGATTTGTTTTCAGGCATGTTGTGTACCGGTGGTTCTTGTGTGGAGATGCGGAGGATTTCAAAATTAGCTCGACATTGATTTGTTAATAACATTTTTGTGTTGTTGAGGGCAGGATAGTGACTTGCTTTCTGTTGTGTTGGACTGCGAGTTAGTTTTGTTAGTATTTTTGAAGTTAGATTCAGGGGATGAGATTCTTTTATTGAAATTCTGTTGGGACGTGCCTGTGTAAGTGGCTCTGCGTGTGGGTGTTTTACAGGAAACTGATAAACCACTTTTTAAGTAGGTTTTGAGTGCATTTTGAATTATGATGTGCTGGTGCCCGTGATGTGCTAATATGTTTGGAGATGAGGAGGGGACTAGGTGAATATGGAATAATAATGAAGTTTTGTGGTTTTCGTTTTCTACTTTTGTACATAATGTTACATTATAAACCAAAGTCTCATAGCAGAAATGAAACAACGATAACCCCCGGAAGCAGAACTACTGCAATGAAAACGGGCGAGTGTGTTAATTCTTTGGATAGAAGTGGAAACTGATACTTTGTTGCATTGAAAGGAAGTTGAATTTGGCACATTGTTGCCCCGAATAACAATTTGATCTGCGCGGTTATTGCACAGGCTTGTCTTAATGACGTCACGCATGAAGGATAGTTATTTTTCACACGGTACGGATTGTGCAAGCCAAAGCGATAAATTGAGTGTGAGGAGGAGGTCCTGAATGGCAAATGCCCGTGGGGGGGGGGGGCATTGCGTCTTTGACCAATAAGCATATGATTATCCATTAACTGAACAACAACATCCCAAACAACAACCAAGCTCAGTCAACGTTCAGGCAACAGTGATAAATGACGTCACAAGCCAAAGCGATAAACAGGGAGTGGAGCAGTGCGTCTGTGTGGGTAACAGGATAGTAAGGGAGGAAAGGTGAGAGGGGAGGGTGAGGGCAGGGAGATGATGGGATGAAAAGGGTGGGAGAAGATGGGAGGAAAAGGGAAAAGGGAAGCCGGGTACGATGCTAGTTACATAAAGAGTGAACTGGATATATCTGGTGGTGTACATGGATTTTCGGTAATGGGTAAACGCGACAAGTTTTTAGGGGTTAATAACTAATAATATCTCGGAGAGGGATAGCACTATTTTGACAGCCTCCATGGTGTAAGCACGAGAGGGTTGATAGTTGAGGAACTGCAACATTTTTTTCAGAAACCTGACCCAGCCCGGAAGAGTACCGAAGTAGCATCGGTATTATTCGGTTGCTGGAGGTTCTTCAGTTAAAGCGGTGTTGATTTTATTTAAAGCTATATCTTCCAGAAATATAGAAATATAGCTACCCATTGGAATCCCAAGAGCTATACAATAAATAATTGATCGTTGGGAAAGAAGGTTATGTTCTGTAGTTTAGATAGTGTCAGCGAAAAGTTTAGTACTCAGCATTCTGAAGTTCACACCGTCTTCTTCCATACGACGAATTATTTCAGCCATTGGTTTAAATTAAATCAACGCCGATTTAACTGAAGAATTTTCAGTATCCGAAATATTACCGGTGCTACGTTGGGATTCTCCGAAGCTGGTTCAAAACCCTGATGCATAAAAAATGTTACAGTTCCAGAACTATCGACGCTCTATTGCTTACAATATGGAGGATGCCAAAAATAATGCTCAATCACTCCTCAGTATTATGGTTACAACAATATAATATTGTTCAGTTAACCCATTACCGAAAATCTGCGTACACCACCAGATTTAATTCAATAATTCCCAGCCACCAAAGTTTACCAAAGCTATAGTTGAAGACTCACTTGCCCTGGTTCATATTTCTTAAAATTAAAAAATGTGGTGTATTAGAAAGTATCACCACTTCCCTTGCTTATGCCAAGGAGGATGCCAAACACATTGTTATATCTTTCCTAGATATTATGGTGAGAATTTCCCTGACAGAAGTTTGCTTACGTGATCGTGTACTAAATTCGTCCAATCGTAACCGACTTACAGTGTGTATATCCCGCTCACTACCATGGTGTATGGTAGAGGAATAAAGGGTGTAATCGAGGAAGAGGAGTATAACCAGTGATAACACCACCTCTTCCTCGGTAATACCCCTCTTCATCGATAACAACATGTCTTACTTTTTGTTGTACGCATGCGCAACTTGCCGAGCTAATCTTAAAACAGATGCTAACTACTAGTTAATTGTCGCCGCTTTTTCTCATGTACCAGCAGGAGAACTCGACATATTCATTATGATTTTCGTATTTTCACGTCGAACTTTATAATTTTGTACGCTAGTATCTTATAATTTTTCTTCGGCGATTCTTTGGCATAATTAATTTTAATTTTTACCGTTTTAGTTTTTTAGTTTTTCGATCCCATGGTAATTATTAGCAAACGATTAAGTAATAGATATCCGTGAGGTGTAGCCGATTTACCGGGGATATTCGCTCGTCTGCGAGAAACGGCTAGTCCAATCGAGGGCGTGGAGGGAAATTGCACGAGTGCTTCAAGTGGGAGTGCTGATTTCCCTCCAGCCCGATATTGAACTAGCCGTTTCGAGCAGACGAGCGGATATCCCCGGTAAATCGGCTTCACCTCACGGATATGCGTTTTAATGCTAAGGTGTGACGTCGAGCTAATTTTATCGTGGTATTAGAGTTTTTTAAAGACTTGTTTCAAGGATTTAGATTTTTTACATGAGACTTCTGTAAATTCCTGAACGGAAGTTCCGGTTTAGAAACGGGGTTGGAAGCTTCCTGTGTATGAAGGCCGACCGAAGGGGAGAGACACTGTGTAATACCGATGTTTGTGTTTAAGGTAAAACTATTTTTTTCTACTTTAATAGTTTAAATAAGATGAGTATATAAAATGCGTTATTCGCTCGAGTCTCGTAGGTTTTTAGGTGTGTTTAGGAAGTGCCAGTAGCCTAGTTTTCGTACCGTCAGAACAAAAGATTGCCGGGTTGGGCCATTCCTCCGTGGGTGGGGGTCTAGCATAGTACGCGAGTTTTTTTTTCCGTGTTAGGCTAGAAAGAAAAATGTCGCAGGTTGTAAATGTCCCTGTTTATGCTGGTTGCATTTGTGTTGTGTACGGTAATTTTACAAAGTCGGGTCATATGTCACATGGTGGAGCAGGGGTTGTGTAGACCCGGGTAAAAAAGTGTTAGATTATCAAAAAAGTGTGGGTTATCAAAAAAGTGTAGGTTATCACAATTCACCAACTGTGACGTGTGTGGGTTTTCACATTAACCGTATATAACGACTACACTTTTACTATGGGGATATATTAGCGTGACGTCACCACCGTGCATTAAAAATTATTATAGGAACACATACAGCACCATCCCTCGGCGATTTTCAGCAATGCCTGGTTGATGCAACACGTTTAACAGGAAAAAGTCGCCGACAGCAGCATCGCCTATAACTTCTCGTTGGAGACAAATAATTTTATGAACTGATAGATTGGTATACTAATAAAACGTAACATTACGTTATAAATATTAATAAACACAAATAATGCACAAATAATCCTTTTTTATTATTTATTTTGAATTGGGATATACTCCAGTAGAACAGCCTTCTAACTTTTGTGCATAATACAGCTAAAAATGTCTTCGCACTCAGCCTGTAACCAGACTAAAACTAACTCATGATAATTAATTTGAAATTATACCCCCCTCGCTAAGCGCTCGGAATATAATTGCAAAATAATTAGCATTCTTTAGTTTTAATGTCAGGTTACTGGCTTCGTGCGAAAACAGTAGCCGTATTGTCCTCAAAAGCTCAACACTTCAGTAGCTTTCGAAAATTATTGTGGTGTTATGACTGCAAGTTGATGTTCATTGGCTAAATTTAAAACTAAATCGGTACGGCAAAATCCTGTAGCTTTCATTGGTCGATGCACTGTATTGCAAAACCGTGCAAAACGTGGCGAGCGCTTTCTGAAGTCACTCGGCAGTCACTCGGTTCAAACGTTACACAGTTGTCATTTTACGATACGTTTGTTGAATTCATTTCAAATAAAAGTATGTATTTTCCTACCAGAAACAATTCGGAAGGTCTTTCTTTCGAAATACGCACTGTGTCGTCCATTTGCGTAACCTAGCAACGCCTGCACACACACACATAGATCCCGGTGGTAAAGCCCGTTAACCCGCCTGCGTCTTTAAGCCTAACATAAACGTAACCTAGTGTAGTGTTTGTGTAGTGCATAGATGCACACAACTACAGGTAGTGGGTTCTAATGGGCAGCAGCCTGCCAAAGCAGGTGCATGCCTATTTATTATCTCTGCAGGGCAATGCATCATGGGGATGATGCATTGCTAATTAACAAGATTACACTGTTTGGTTACAAGGCGTGGATACATTATAACACTAGTTAGTGGTACCTGTATCCAGACACCACATTCACCCCTGATAAATTGTGAGCCTATTACAACAATAGCTAATCTAATTTATTACAAATTTATTACTAATCTACTTAGAATAATAGCTAATCTAATTTATTACTAAAGTCTACTCACAGTCCACAAGCATGAAAGAATTAGTACACTTATATCCCTAAATTAGACAAACTACTATTTCCTACTATTAGAATTCAATTTGAAATTAATTGACCAAAAGGAGGAAATTTAACCTATTAAACCAACCTAGTTACTCGCCCACGAACCATGCAAAAAAACTGCACAATTCAAATGTCACGAAATACCAAAAACAAATTTTTTTTCTTTTTCTTTTTTCTTTTTTCAAATACGGGATAGATGTTACATGCCTAATTCCACATTGTTTCAAATAATTTTCAAATTCAAAACTTTTTAGCTGTGGCCCATTATCGCTAACCAAAACCTTGGGATAACCATAGGTTGCAAATAAGTCACGCAAAATACGAATAACAGCACTACTCGTCGTTGTTTTCATGTCAAAAACAAATGGGAACTTAGAATGAGCATCTAATAACACCATGTACGTTTTTCCATGAACGGCCCTGCAAAATCAAGGTGGATTCTAGCCCACGGCAGTGCAGGTCGTTCCCAAACGTGTTTTTTAGACTTAGCACCAACATCACGGTTCACCTGACAGGCCATGCATTTGTTAACCAAACTTTCCAAATCACTATAAATTTTAGGCCACCATACACAGGAACGAGCAAGAGCTTTTATACGCACGACCCCGCAATGGCCCAAATGAAGTTCCTCAAGCACTTGTTTGGGCAATATTTCAGGAATTACAAGGCGTACCCCCCAAAATATTGCGTTACTATCAAGAGATAACTCATGCCTACGAGAAAAATAAGGCTTTAAATCCTCACTTTCAACCCTATCCGGCCAACCATCTCTAGTATATCGATAAACCATTGCCAGCAGCTTATCTTTCATGGTATGATATTCTAGTTGGTCAGCTAAGATTGGAAGTGACTTAATATTTTCCAAATTCATAACTCTCCAACCAGGAGCTCGCTTGGAAGGGGTTTCATATGGTGTAGGCATACGAGACAAAAAATCAGCTGTTAAATTATCCTTGCCGGGGATGTGCTGGAGCTCGAAGTCATAGCCATTTAAGTAAATTGCCCACCACTGGATACGTGCGGCTGCCATGGCTGGAATTGACACCTTGCGCCCGAACACCCACAGCAATGCCTTCTGATCAGTTTGCAGTATAAATTTCCTCCCAAACAAATACTGGTGGAAGCGTTTAACCCCAAAAACTATTGATAACGCTTCTTTGTCGAATTGGGCATAACCAAGTTCTGCTTTTGACAGCGCCCTAGAGACAAAAGCAATAGGCCTATCTTCGCCATTTGGATAGGTATGAGCTATCTGCGCTACGACCCCTAGGGGACTCGCGTCACAAATAAGCTTGATAGGCAATTTAGGGTCATAGTGCACCAGCACTTCAGAATCTACAAAGGAGCCTTAGCCTTCTGGACAGCATCTGAGCATTCCTTACTCCATTTCCAGGCGTTCTTTGGAGAAAGCAACTTATTTAATGGAGCCAGTATGGTTGCCAAATGTGGTACAAATTTACCATACTGGTTAATAAAGCCCAAAAAAGACTTCAACTCTTGAATGTTAATAGGCTCAGGTGCTAGCTTAATAGCGTCCAGAACGTTAGGCAGATTTGAAACCCCATATTTATCTATTTTGAATCCCAGATATTTTATACTGTCTCTGCGGAGTTGGCATTTGTTCTTCTTTAATTTCAACCCATTTTCCTGCAAGGCTTCTAATACTTGGAATAAGATTTTATCGTGGTCCTGGCCCTTTCCAGCAGCCAGAATATCGTCAAAAAACGGGTCAGCCCTAGGTATATCCCTAAGGACATATTCCATACGCTTCTGGAAAATGCCAGGAGCACTAGCCAGCCCAAAAGGGAGTTTCTGAAACTGAAACAGGCCTTTACAAGTATTTATAGTTAACGGGGCCTTTGAATCCTCGTCAAGTTCAACTTGCAGAAAAGCATCCGAAAGGTCAATAATCGAAAAGGTATCACACCCTGCTAATTTCGAAAATAAATCTTCAGCCCTTGGAACCGGGTGGTATTCTATATCCATTTGCGGAATTACAGTGCCCGAGATATCCCCCATGATCCGGACGTCTCCGGAGGTCTCGCTTAAAAACCAAGACCATGGGCGTCGCCCATGCACTGCAATCCACAGGCTTAAGAACACCCTCCTGAACAAGTCTGGCGATTTCAGCCTCGACCTTCGGCCTTACAGCTAGGGGTACCAGTCTGGCTTTGCAGTATTTTGGTCCTGCATCTTTTTTTTAAAGTTATTTTGGCCTTAAAATCTTTGAGTTTCCCCAAACTTGGCGAAAATAGCTTAGTGAATTTCTTGAACACCTCCTCGTCCAAGACAAAATAAACATCTTCTATTACTTCTTCCAAAATGTCTACCTCATGAACAGGTTCAGCATAGAATTGATTTAGGTCCAATTCAAGACTCCGCATCCAGCTCCGCCCAAACAATGGTGAAAAACTATCAGGGCTTACAATTGCTGATAATACCTCAGTTTTGTCATTAAGTTTCACGTTGAGCCTCACAATACCGAAAGGCTTGTAAACTACTCCACCAGCAGCCCTCAACGTAATTCTAGTTGGGTTTAACTTGACGTTACTGAAATATTTATTGTACCAGCTAACTGGAATAAGAGTTGAATCTGCACCCGAATCAACTAGTAATGGAAGTTCATGGCCATTTAACTGAACATGAATCATCCATTGTTTGCTTCGCCTATCCGTAGCAAGAGAATAAATTTCGTCAGAATCAGCGCTTGCTTCATCCGAACTACATTCAGTGTCGTCCGAATAATAATTTGATGATTCTTCAACATTAAGTGCTTTCCTACCAGAATACTTATGATTTTTCTTTTTACCAGCTGTTTTGACCGTTTTGGGTTTATGAGAATATGGCGTCGGCGCAGGCTTCCTTGACCTGCACACTCGACTTAGGTGCCCAACATTCCCGCAGGCGGAGCACTTATGCTTCCTAAACCACAACAGAAGCACAAATTGTCATTGTTAGACTTGCTTTTATTTTTAAATGGACGTTTAAACTGCACTGAATGAGCACTTGCCCCCTGAAAATGACTTACATTTTTCTCAGCTAATTCCTGAGAGAGGGCTAATTCGCAGGTCGAATCAAATGTAACTGTAGCTAGATCCAATGCCAACAGAGATTTTAAAGTGTCGGAGTTTCGAACTCCAGCAACAAATCTATCCCTGAGCATTGTCTCCAGCTCAGTTCCATCGGCTGGACCATAACTACAATAGAGGGTAAGCCTCTTTAATTTGGTTATGTAGTCCGCAATTGACTCGTTAGCATTCTGCACCTTCCTTTGGAACTGAACTCGCTCACATAAGTAGTTAGGTTTTGGACACAAGTTATCTGTTAACAGAGTGTTAATTTGGACTAAGGTTTTAGTTGCTGGAGCGTCGGGTGCACACAGGTTACGCAATAACCCATACGTTTTTGCACCTATGCTCGTCAAAAGCAATGCTACCTTCTTGTCGCCAGGGACGTCGAAAGCAGAGAAATACAATTCGACCTGCTCAAAATAAACAGGCCAAGTTTCTACACCTGAATCGAATTCTTCCAACTTTCGACCTTGAATTCCTGGTGGCATAGCTGGGGGCGTTATCACAAATGAATAATGACAACCAGCACACTTTAATACTCAATTTAATCAAAATCAAGTGCGTAACAAAATGCCTACTAATTCTTAAATTCTACTGAAATAGGCCTTCGTTGCACCCAGCAACAAGAAGGAGGTCTACACCAAACTAGGTAAGTTAAACTAGGTTAAACCGCATTTACATTCAACGGTCTCTCCCCACTTTAATCTAAACTAGTTAATTTTAAATTTGAAGAATTTTAAATTTGAAGAATTTTAATTTTATCAAAATTACTGCCCTTGCTTGTTCTCTTACAAATTTGTTGCAGAAATTCCTTTCACCCACACGTGACCGGCTAGGTCACTCTTAATTATCGTCGCCAGCAATAATTAATAAATAACCTACTTGATACATAATTTTAAATTTGCCCAACCGGCTTCACTACTAGCGGCAACACCTAGTACTCACAAAGATCGAAACACTCTCTAATCTTCAATTTGACCAGCTCTAAAAACTGCGTTGTTACCCCCTTATTTTATATGGCACAGTATACAAGCTTTAAAATACTGCATGAAATCACACTTCGACTGGTCGACTAAGCCCTGTGCAATAAATTCATGCATCATGCGCTACTGTGCGTATAGAATTTATTCACAACCACTTGTTGGCCAACATTTTACAGGCTTAATTATGTTCACATTTGTAGGCAACACACATATGCGTAACTTGCGAACTCGTAAAAGCATTCATTATAATTGAAATAATTTACCAACCTTAGCTTTAACACAAGCTAGTTAAACACACTCTAACAGGAATTTAACTCACATCCCCAACACTGGATTTTAACAACCTTTTTAAACGTTATCAACACTTTTTAACGTTAGGCCAACACCTGCATTTAAGCAAAAATTTTCAATAAACGTTAACGAAACTTTTAAACGTTTCACAATTGGCTACCCAAATTTTCTAACTTAAATTTAGCACTGCTAATTTCTCCCAAGACAGGCTAGACTTTGCACTAAACCCCCATGCCAGTGCCACAATGCCAGTCCTTGGAATAAACTGAATAAATTACGCCTGACCTGTTCACTGGAAAACTGGACTGTCCATGATACCAAGTCTGCAGCCCTGGTCCCACGAAGAATTCCAGTCTTCTGCCGCTATGAGGAGTCAGCCCCAGCTGCCCCAGGGGCCAACTTACCCAAAGCAGCTCTTCTACAGCATACAAGGTAATTCATCTTAATGCTTTACTAATTAGCTTCAAAATTTAAGTTTGACCAATTGCTCTGCTTGTCCCATACCGTGCACGGGCTTAAACAGAAAAAGCAATGGCTTCTAATTTTAAATTTGACAACTCGAATTAATCCATCTCGTCGCCAATGTAGTGTTTGTGTAGTGCATAGATGCACACAACTACAGGTAGTGGGTTCTAATTGGCAGCAGCCTGCCAAAGCAGGTGCATGCCTATTATCTCTGTAGGGCAATGCATCATGGGTATGATGGATTGCTAATTAACAAGATTACACTCTGATTGGTTACAAGGCTTGGATACATTATAACACTAGTTAGTGGTGTCTGTATCCAGACACCACACCTAGCAACAAATTCTGAGCACCGTTTGAAATGTATTACGCTCCACTACAGTCCAAATTTGATTTTTTTTACTTACTCTTGCAATTTTAGAAAAAGGGAAAATATGTACTACATTTATTAATTTATTATTACGGAATTGTTTAAAGTGAAAATGTTAGGAGGTGTGCACCAATGAGACATTCTTCAGCGGCGGTGAATATTAATTTTTTCCTGACGGCCGTGGGACAAATCGGTGCGCCGGTATTTAGAAGGCAGCGGCAATTTTTTTTTATTTTTCAATTCTGCATACGTAATTTGGCTTGCTGAAAAATGAAAAATGACGAAAAATTCTGTAAATACCCCGCGAACTATTGGAAATTATCAAATTTTTTTCAACACTAGTGTTTTAGCCCATAAAACTCACTCGTGCTATTTATTGGCAGATAATGTCCCCCGTGCTTCGCACTTGTGAAATTCATATCTGCCTAAATAGCACTCGTGAGTTTACAGGGGCCAAAACACTCGGGTTGAAAAAAATGATCGAGAATTTCCTTAGCTCTTGGGATATTACCCATAATCGCACGGCCGCCAGGAGATGAAGGGGAAAGCAGTCTTCGATGTATTTTTGCAAGGTGTGCACAATTTCATAAAATAGTAACATTTTATCTCTAGTGTGTGCATAAACCCTCCTAATTTCGTTGAAATGAATTAGATGGATCAGGTGGTGTACATGGATTTTCGGTAATGGGTGAACTTTACAAAGTTATACGAGTTAATAATAACCATTTTTTTTAGCAGGATTCATGGTGTGCTCATTTCGTAGTCGTAGCTTCACCAATAATGGCACTCACCAACATGCAGCTCAGCAGCGGATTACACCAAAATCGACAGCTTCCACCAAAGTTTTGCAACAAGAGTTGGTTAATGTGTAAATTAGTAAAATAATGCCAGTCTCACAAAAGGAAGCTTTTTGTAAACATGCTCATATCGTATGCTTGCTTTTGCAGTTGGGTTGTCAAGGGGATTGTTAAGATGTTTTAAGTTAAATAGCGGCTTATAATCGAGTGAATTGTTCCTTTCGTTCAAATTTGTGAGGGGGGGGGACTACGAGTAATTAAAAACTCCACCATTTGAAAATTACGTTTATATAAATAATCCTACCGAAGAACTACAAAGATGTCAAGTTGGAGGATTCAGCGAAAAAAAAATGGCCTGTTGGAGTCGGTGAGTACAATGCCTCACCGGTAGCCTCGTCATGATGGACATCACCGTGCGTTGAAGAACTGAAAAGAAAAAAAACCGGTTACTGACAATCTGCAATGTTTAGAGTTCATTTAGATTGTAACAACTCTACAAGACGACAGCGACTGATATGAACTTCAGGCAGTCGTTCTCCACAAACGGTCTGAGCAGTTCGCAACAATTCCAATTTGTCGCCATGATCTCTACAATGTGATTAATATATAAACCGAAAAATAAATGATGCTGCTTTTATCACTATATTCAGTGGTTGGTCGCTGATTCATTCTGACAGTGAGACAAGAAGGTATGTTGATGTTCGTTGTAGCCCACTGCACAACCCATTGTAGCCCATTCACACGGCTACCACTATGAGATTAAACAGAACGGAAAGCCAATCTGCTCGAGATAGGTTAAACACGAATGCAAACGTATTTACGTTGCCTTTTGGATTTATTGTCAGACTACCTGAGCGTGGAATCGAAGCCACGGCCTTTGAAATCAAAGGTCGAGGTCCTGCCTCTGAGCCATACTGAAATGGTCTATACAAAAGGAAACATCAGTTGGCAGCATTTAACAAGCACACATGTACAAGTAAACGTACACTTTTCCAATAAGTCCAAAAGGCAACGTAAATAGGTTTACATCCGTATTTATTTTACCACTACGAGATCTCCGACCAACGCGTAATGACCGATAGTCTTATGAAATCCAACCCTCGAGCCATTATTTACAGCTGGTTGACCTCAATCGTAGTTTCTTATTTTTCATAAGCGGACTGACGCAATAACAGACTGACGAATAAGGTGATAAGTCGCTTTCGACACGATCGGCAAACTGCAAGATGGTGGCAGAGAACACCTCGAAGCTTCAATTAACGCTGTTGCCTTCACGAACATCGCTGCAACGCGATAACCGTAGAGAACATCTAAAACATTATGCTTCTTTCAGTGATATCCTTATATCTTAATAAAATGAAGAAGCATAATATGGTGGATGGTATAACCTTAGCACACTAAGACTGAAACGTAAGCGTTCTAGCTAACTCGTGCTACGTCGATTGGTCCGTCGTACTTTGTCTGTCATACCAGTATGTCGGAGAGGTGGTCGTTTGCTGCTATTGCTTGTAGTAGTTTGGTTTTCGTGTCAGTCTGAATCAGCCATTAGTCGTTCGTTCGTGGTTACATTTTGAAACTGGTATTAGTATTACAAGTAACCAACTTGACGAACTAGTGGACGGTGCTTTTCCTCCTATCAAGTCTAGGAGTAAAATGTTGGTTAAGGTTAGGAGGATACAGCAGGATTCTTTTTACGTAGAAATGGTAGGGAAAAAGTTACTAGTTCTGCAGACCGCAGCCAGAGGGCACTACAGGTTTAACTTATGATTTTTTTTATCATTCCTTACCTTAGACGAATATTACTTTGCGTATTGGACCAAGAATGGACTTTTAAATTACTTTTGCTTCGTAAATACTTGCTAAAACAAACAAATATAGGCTAAATGACTGGCAAATATAGTTTTTTTTTGCTTTTATTTAATTTTTTTTTTACATGTGATGCCATTTAGCATTCCCCTATGTAATATGCATGGAACCTAACAAGGCAGGTGAAAAATCCATTTATTTTCTCTAATCCTGTATCCATTCTTTTTTATTATGTGGAATGTTGTATTACTGAAATGTATCGATTTCCTTACAGGATGGCAGAAGCTAACGATACTGAAAAGGTGAAGACCAGTGAGTCCAACGAAGGCAACACCAAGGGAAGCCCAAAAGTTTCCAGCAGTTCAGGTAATGCTTTCATAATTTTGTCTTGCTTTCGGAGAGTCTACAAATCGTTTCATGCATTTCAATCTTTGATGGACTGCTTCACGATATAACGTGGGCTATACTATCACTGAGATCCAGCTTTCCCATATGCTTTCCTTCTGCATGAGTTCAGGGCCACACTTTCTCCCTTGCTTCTTGTAGACAACCACAATACCGCCCTTCCAAGAGTCTGCTGTACCAAACATTTTAGGAAAACTGGAAATTAGCCAACAGCAAAAATCATACACTAGAAATAACGTAGTTCAGCAAGCCACCTGTATGCACTTAACGTTTCGTCGGAGTGGCATGACCCGGATTCAAACCGGCTACCCAGTTCGCCCCCAGATCACTTGCGTAGCACGTTAATCGCTATGGCCACATCCTCCACTGGCTCTATGCAAGTGATCTGGGGGTGAACTGGGTAGCCGGTTTGAATCCGAGTCATGCCACTCCGACGAAACGTAAGTGCATGAAGGTGGCTTACTGAAGTATGATTTTCGCTGATGGCTAATTTCCAATTTTCCTTAATATTATTTCCAGCGATTTATTTCTATTTAGTACCAAACATTTAACAACCATGACTCCCAGTGACTCTTAAACGCCCTGACCTTATTTTTAAAATAAACTTTGCATTCTTTACAAGTCACAGAAAACTGATATGTCACTCACTCCGTTTCGCCTACATGTCGATTCCATAGTGCATTTTAGCAATGTTCTTCGAAAAACGCCTCAGTCCGGTGCCTGTTAACAAGATGCAGGAATCCTGCAATTAAAGTGTGGGTTTCGCGCATGTGCCCCTTCTTAGTTCTCTATTAGTATGATGGTTTAGGGTAGATTCTGGGCACAATCGTGACAAGCTGGCGCAAAGCAGCAAATTTTGTGAAGACCTTATATACACTCAGTACACTCGGTATAGATGGAGCGTCCGATTTAAATGTCCGCCATCTTGGAATATACCCGATTCAAGATGGTTGCCAAATGCTAACGACTCTAGCTCGGAAAAGTATTCTCCTAAACTATTCACTTTAGGAAAACATTGCAAAAGACCAAAATTACTCAGAAGTTCCCTTTACATAGGGCAACAAAAGAATTAATTACTAGTGTAAAAAACGTACGGTTTATGAAATTATCACCTGAATCTGCAAGAATTTGAACTTCTTTAATGTTTTACATTTTAAGCTTTTGGTATATAAAAGTAGTAAAGACTGCATCTGCAATAATGTCGAAGATTTCACAATTTTTAAACGGTGTTTTTTAAACAATATAAAAATAAAACCATAGTTTCCTTATGTCAGTATAGATTGAGGATCCTGGATTGAGCTCCCAATATCCATCAATTCCAATTAGGTTTCTGACTCGTAAATGTTATCTATATTTAAAGGGTCGAAGGTTTTTTATTCATTATCATTATAATGAATGGGGAAGAATCGTCGGAGACAATGTCTTGACAGTGCATGCAAACAGTGTGATACTTAAAAACCACGAAAATAAATCGAATGCTGCCTATGAAACCAGCCCCTAGTAAAACGGGCGTAGTTTTACTTACAGTGAGAACCTCTTTTAATTACACTTGAGCCAAAGTAGACATTCCAACATTTCAAATTATCCTCATTGAAGCCATTTATCTAATTTAGAAACGTCGCAACAGTAGTTGCAATTCAAAAATGAGTGAAAATCGAACGGTCACTGAGATATCAGCCCCCTAGTAAAACAACGGTCACTGTAATATCAGCCCCCTAGTAAAACAAGTGCATCTCGGTCCCAAACACCGTTAGATCTTTTCAATTACCCTTAATGTAAAGAATCCATTGCCACCTTCCGAATGAACCTATTGGAGTCATCCACCTAAACTAGAAACGTCACAACAGGAGTTCAAAGCTGAAAATGAGAGAAATATCGAATGGTGACTAAGATAACATAACAGTCCATACTAAAACGCGCGTATCACTAATAGAGGCAGACCCTTTCAATTACCCATGATAAAAAGAAAATATCCCTACCTTTCAAATTAACCTAATTGGAGTTATCTACATAAATTAGAAACTTCACAACAGCAGTTAACAATTTGATAATTAGCGAAAACCGAACAGTGGCTGTGATACAAGCCATTAGTAATATGGGGGTAACTCGGGCCCTAACAGTGATAGACTCTCTAAATTACTCTAGATGCGGAAAAGACATAACAACTTATCGAATGAACTTAATTGGAGACATTCGCCTAAATTAAGAATTTCACAACAGTGGTCGAATTTAAAAATGAGTGAAAAATTTAACAATGACTGTGATACCAGCTCTAGTAAAACGGTCATTGCTCAGTTCCTAACAGTGATATGATCTTTCATTTACTCTTGATGCAAAGAAGACATTTCAACGTTTCAAATGAATCAAACTGGAGTCATCCACCTGAACTAGAATCGATGCAACAGTAGTGGAAAGTTAACTTAGGAAATTGAGGCATTATAGGCATTAAATAAGCCAAAATGGCTAAAAAAAAACACAAGAGATATGAATAAAAAGGTTGCAGATTGTGTTATTTCAAACAAACCTTTATCTCAATCGTTTTTGTATACCACTAGCGTTTCTTGCATTATTACCCAAAATGGCAAAAACCTGCAAAAAAAAGTAAGTTCCAGCAATAAAATGCTTGCAAGGTTTACTCAAAAAATGGCCAAGTTCACCCGGATTAATACTACGAAGTTCTATTCAAATAAAGGTATGTAATATGCTATGCTTGAGAACAACTTAAGACATAGCCTATGCATTGTACTGGGTTAACTGCTAATATTACGGAAAAAAATGGTCTGAAGTGATTTTACGTAGAATTTAATTATATATTTTTTAAATCTGGTGCAATAAGACAAGACGAAAACAAGCCAAACAGCGAAAATCATACACACGAAATAACGAAGTACAGTAGTTCATCTTTATGCACTTACGTTTCGTTCGAGTGGCATAACCCTGAGTGGCATAACCCTGAGTAGATGTATTGTTCTCGAAGCCAGGGTTACCCAAACAGACCTACTACAATACAGGCTCCCCCAAACAGACCTACTACAATACCAGGTCTGCCTTCAACAAAACCTACGAAAACCTTTTCGAAAACTTAAATAGTAGACGATACCTACCTACAAGGGGGCTGTAGTCATCGTGAATGAAAAATTGTATTTTTTTTTTTACTGGTCGGTCGTACTGCCGCACAGAGGCAGTCCGAATGGAGGAATGTTTTTCGCTTTAATGCGACTACCAGTCTGAATGGAGAAATGTTTTTCGCTTTAGTACGACTACAGTATGGCTTCTACGTTTAAAAAAAAATATTTTTAATTCTGCGGCAACCCTCCTTTAAGTTTGCAGAGTTAAAAATCTCATTCCACACCGCTATAACAGGAAAACAGCGTTGAAAACGATTCATTAACTATACTGAAGGATGCTCTTTATATGAGTATCCGGAAATGATTTTAAAATCAATTGGAGCGTGGCATCAATGCTTCTTAACACGAGATACAAAGTCATGACTATTTCCCGTTATTTAATGAGCTAAATGGGTTTCCCCACATATGTCATTCACGTGAAGAACACATGCTTCCACCGTGTCTCGAAGCCAACTTGCGTCAATCATACATCAATAATGCATCCTTTTCCTGCATACAAAAAGTATTTGCACTCATCATTTTTGCGGCTGTGTTATCACGGGAAAATGTAAGTAGTACGACCAGATTTTGTCTTTGATATGGGTGGCTTGTTAATTATGGTACAGTTCGAAAAAGCAACTTCATTTGTACACCTGATTGCTTTGGCGTTACTCTGTGCTACCATTCCACAAATTCGGCACGAGGCGTACATTCTCACAGTGCTAAACCACACCAGTGATGAATCCTGCTATGAATGCCTTATTAATCTTATACGGATGCCTTCCTTATACTGCAAATTATTCAAGTACGAATGCTTTATTTTACGAATTACGCTACGATCTCGTATGAATGCCTTCCTTATACTGCGAATTATTCAACTACGAATTATTCAATCAACTGCAGCGTGGCTTGGGCACTATTATTTACAAAATGCTACGCAGTCTTGTTACGTCTTCTGTGGATTTGGCTCACGAGGCGTGCATCCTTTCAGCGTGGAATCTGGGGTTTGTGGAGCGACTCAGTCACAATTTTCAAGCCACCTCAGCTGGTTACGTACTTCCCGGAGTCGCATTATTTTTTTTTTTTTGTTTGTCCTGTTCTTTAATTGTTATAACACGGGTGATTCGGAGTTACTTTATCGCCGATTGGTGTACGGTAATTCTCGCGTGGAGGCGCCATTAGTTCCATCGCAGGTTAACTAATACGTCCGAAAAAGCCGTGGCCTGACACAAGTTTTAGTAGGCTTAAAAAAAACCCGTTTTTTTCGTGAAGTTTTTTTTCGGGAGAGAAAATGCGACGTATGATAATTCGGTAAAATAGTCGACACCTATGAACTTGAGGCACGTTGTATTTGTTTGTTGTTTGTCTGTTTGTCCTCCCCTCATTGTCCTTCCCCTTCATTTCATTTCATTTCATCTCATCACATTTCATTTCATGTCATTTCATTTCATTTCATTTCATTTCATCTATCCCTTACCACCGACTGTTTTTCGATAATGAAAGGGTAGCAAACGGAACAATGTATCTTACTAGCCTAAGAAATATTGTTGCGTTTTACTGCTTGCTCTGCATCGTTTTCCAGTGGGGACTGCACGTTGGTTTGTCGTGTAATGAAGTTTGTGTCAATTTAGGGCTAGCTATTTTGACACAAACGTAAACTACACGATTGCTTACGTGGAATATATTTAAAAAAAACCACGCATCGATTACACCGCTGTTGCCCGACCTCGCTACAGCGCTGGGAAAATCTTAGTCCTAGGTTTTCTCAGGCAGTGTTCCTTGAGTATAGCCTTCCCAGTCCTAGGCTATATTTTTGGATTAAGTAAAAGGCGTCTGGAAACCCTCCTATGCTACGATATGTCCCGTTAGAGCCCACAGGGTCAAAATCAAAAAAAAAAAAACGTGGGCTCTAACGGGACATTACGAGGATTCCAGAAAATGACCATGACCTACATTCTACTTTTAAAAAATATGGACACTTGTAAAAGTAAGTATGAAATATGCAATAGCTTATCTACAAATTCAGTAAGTTTATAAACACAAAAACACCTGTTGATTTTCCCCCAGTAATAAAGATTTTTTTTGAAGCATTTTGGGTAAAAATTAATCCACGAAGATTAATTTCTCATGTGCTTCCGTTCCCTTTGCCCAAAACAACACATTACTACACCAAAGCGAGATATTTTAGTGAAACCAGATTGATATAAACCTATTGGGGGGATCGCGCCATCTAACGATAAAATTAATAAAAAAAATAACGAAACTGAAAAGTGCCAAGTACTATGGTAGCAATCTAAAACACAGACAAACCACTGCATAGCTCCATCTATTGAGAGAACTGTAATACACCTAACTTACTGATCAGTGCTAAGCAGTAAATGAAGTGCCATCTATTGAGAGTTTGATAAAATACACAAACGAAAGTGAAAGCTGGCTAAGCACCATCAGCTGAAGCATAGCTCCATCTATTGAGAGAACTGTAATACACTTAACTGATTGCTGTGAGCAATTGAACATAGAGCGCCATCTATTAGGCACAAATCAAATCAAAAAAATAATAAAAAACTCAACTCAAGTGATTAGTGCTATGATCACTGAAAAAAAACGAACTGAATGCTGTTAGCAACTGAACATAGAGCGCCATCTATTAGGCACAAATCAAATCAAACAAAAAATTAATAAAACTCAAGTGATCAGTGCTATGATCACTGAAAAAACCGAACTGAATGCTGTGAGCAACTGAAAATACCACTGGCTCCATGGCACAAATAAAACAAAAAATTAATTAATTTTAGCCAAGTTTCTCATTTTCTCCTAGGTATCGGAGGCCATTTTGAATTTTTCAAAATATGGTCAGAATTCCACCAAAATCAATATTCTTTGGAATTTGGACCTCCCCTATCGATCTGCCGTGTCAAAAATTAAAATTTCCCAATTTTTTTTCCGTTTTTTTTTCTGATTTGGGTACAGGTCTAAAGTGTTAAGCATCGGACTGCAGCAAAGCGCCACAGCCTTACTGTTGTTGAATTTTGTCCAAGGGATTCTTAAGAATTTCAATGATTTCCGGGATGTTTTGGAGGAACGAATTCCATTCTGCAAAGTTCATTTCACATTGGGTTACCGGAATCATGTTCCAATCGAAAGTGTAGAACTCGAGTCGAGTAGCGTCGCCGTTAAATTTTATCTTCAGTCTTTTATTTTCTCCAAGACGCACTGCGTGAAACATAGAATCGAGAGCATTGACTAACAATGAATTAAACTGATTTAACAAGACAGCTTTCGTTGATGGACTTAGGAACAACTGAATCACATTTTGAATCTGTTCAATAGCACCCAAGGCCGCATTTTCATTTTCACCGGCAAAATGAGCTTTGTTGGCCCTACGTTTCAAAATTTCTTGATTTAAATCGTCGTGATGTTTTAACAAGACTTCCCACTCGTGAGCATTCAAATCAATTTGGGACTGCCCTGACGTGAAGTTGACGACAGCAATTTCTCCGAAGGAAGTGACTTGAACGGTGGCGTGAGGGCCCAGGGGGAAAACATTATCGTTATTCATATTGGTTACTTGCGGTCTTTAATAATAAAAAAGTATTAATTTTATTTTTGTTTTTTTTTTATGCTCTTATCCTTCAAATTCGCAATAAACCTCTAACAAATGGTGCTCAGTCGGAATGACTTCTGAATTGGAAACCAAAATCGTGTTCCCAATTTGAAGTTCTATTGGCGTCCTGTCGAAGCTGACCACGGTGGCTGCCTCACCAGCAATTTTTTGAATGGTCTTAACCAAATTAGCTCCGACCTGCAAACTCACTTGGAATTGAATATTGATTCGTGAGGCAAGGGCTATTACTTTAGTTATCCGACCGAGTTTGGATTCCATGATGTACTGTTGGCCTTTTTCTGACAACCATTTAAAATTATCTCTCGTTTCTAAATTCGAACAAAAACAGTAGACGCGCCTGAGAACTCGTAATTCCCTCCTAATCCGATTTACTTGTCTGTCTACGTATTTCTTGGTCGCTGCATCGCCATCACTGGATGGGTGACCCAAATTTACTAATTTTTTGTCAGCCAAGCTTAAATTTCCATCGAAATCTTTACTCAAACCTATTCAGATTTCAAGTAGCCTAGAGTGACTGCATCGTTTTGACTGGTGGGAGCCCCCAAATCAACTATTCTGTTTCCAGCAGAATACTCAAATTGCCTTCTACAGTTTTGGAGAAACCAAGTGCGTTTTTAA